>RXON01001648.1:0-113542 GCA_009667805.1 Leptobrachium leishanense
AAACAATCATGGGAATGGGTACCAGCGGCCAGGCCTAGCGGCCCCCCAGGGGTAAAATACCAGCTGCCAGGCCTAGCGGCCCCCCAGGGGTAAAATACCAGCTGCCAGGCCTAGCGGCCCCCCAGGGGTAAAATACCAGCTGCCAGGCCTAGCGGCCCCCCAGGGGTAAAATACCAGCTGCCAGGCCTAGCGGCCCCCCAGGGGTAAAATACCAGCGGCCAGGCCTAGCGCCCCCCCAGGGGTAAAATACCAGCTGCCAGGCCTAGCGGCCCCCCAGGGGTAAAATACCAGCTGCCAGGCCTAGCGGCCCCCCAGGGGGTAAAATACCAGCTGCCAGGCCTAGCGGCCCCCCAGGGGTAAAATTACCAGCGGCCAGGCCTAGTGGCCCCCCAGGGGTAAAATACCAGCTGCCAGGCCTAGCGGCCCCCCAGGGGTAAATACCAGCTGCCAGGCCTAGCGGCCCCCCAGGGGTAAAATACCAGCGGCCAGGCCTAGCCCCCCCCAGGGGTAAAATACCAGCTGCCAGGCCTAGCGGCCCCCCAGGGGTAAAATACCAGCGGCCAGGCCTAGCGGCCCCCCCAGGGGTAAAATACCAGCTGCCAGGCCTAGCCCCCCCCAGGGGTAAAATACTAGGGATGTGCAATTTGTTTCGTACAGATTCGTTTTTCCTATGAAATTTACCATTTTCGTGCTTCCGAGCGCCTCCCAAATCTGACTTTTCAACCACACTAAATTTCGGGTCAAATTTCGAATTGATAAAAATATTATTTTTTTTTAAAATGCTTAAAAAGATCCTAAAAAATATCTAAAAATAAAAAGACTTTTTACAGCAGAAAATTATAAGCCACGGAATATTAGATATTGTAGAAGCCACACAGGGCTACAACAAGCCTCGGACCCGGATCTCCAAGTCCATTACCAGCGGCATATAAACACACAGTGTCACACACACACACAGTCATACAGACACACAGTGTCACACACAGTGTCACACACAGTGTCACACACACACAGTGTCACACACAGTCATACAGACACACAGTGTCACACACACACACAGTGTCACACACAGTCATACAGACACACAGTGTCACACACAGTCATACAGACACACAGTGTCACACACAGACACACAGTCTCACACACACAGACACACAGTGTCACACACACAGACACACACAGTGTCACACACACACAGTGTCACACACACAGTGTCACACACACACAGTGTCACACACACAGTGTCACACAGACACACAGTGACACACACACACACACAGTGTCACACACACACACAGTGTCACACACACACACAGTGTCACACACACACACAGTGTCACACAGACACACACACAGACACACACACACACACAGTGTCACACACACAGACACACACAGTGTCACACACAGTGTCACACACAGTGTCACACACAGTGTCACACACAGACACACACACAGACACACACACAGACACACACACAGACACACACACAGACACACACACAGTCTCTCCCGGATACTTTTAGTTCAGGAATAGAAGGTTTATTAACCCTGTGTGTCCTGGGTGGCCGGACCTGCACTGTCAGGGTTAACATGCGCCGCTCAGACGGGCAGATCTCCCACGCCTGGGCACAGACAGCTCAGGGGTCTTTCTCGTCGTCAGCCATGTTGGTCGCCCGCAGTGACTCGCATCCTGGTACCAGCTGAATGGATCAGCGCCCACATGCTGGCAGGTGTCCCGGATCACACAAAGCTGTGATTGTGGGTCAGAGAGGAAACGTTCCCCCACCCTGCCGCTCCTCCCTGTAAAATGTGCACGCCGCCGCCATTCCCCAAATCTAGGAAAGGTTAGTCACCGCCGGGGGGCTCTTGGCTGGACCTACAGAGATCAGCAACGAGCGGCACCAGAACCACGCGCCGGCAGCCAATACAGATTCACACCGAGGGGTTAAATGCAGCAGAAGCTCTCATTTTGGGTAATAGGAGCTGCAGAAAGGAGGGCTCCATGCCACGTGCCCCGCAGAGCTCTGTGTGCCAATGGAGGGGTACAGGAGCTGCAAATAGGGGGGCTCCATGCCATGTGACCCGCAGAGCTCTGTGTGCCAATGGAGGGGTACAGGAGCTGCAAATAGGGGGGCTCCATGCCATGTGACCCGCAGAGCTCTGTGTGCCAATGGAGGGGTACAGGAGCTGCAAATAGGGGGGCTCCATGCCATGTGACCCGCAGAGCTCTGTGTGCCAATTGAGGGGTACAGGAGCTGCAAATAGGGGGCTCCATGCCACGTGCCCGCAGAGCTCTGTGTGCCAATGGAGGGGGGCAAAAATAGGGGGGGGGGGCTCCATGCCACGTGCCCTGCAGAGTTCTGTGTGCCAATGGAGGGGTACAGGAGCTGCAAATAGGGGGGCTCCATGCCACGTGCCCCGCAGAGCTCTGTGTGCCAATGGAGGGGGGCAAAAATAGGGGGGGCTCCATGCCATGTGCCCCGCAGAGCTCTGTGTGCCAATGGAGGGGTACAGGAGCTGCAAATGGGGGGCTCCATGCCACGTGCCCCGCAGAGCTCTGTGTGCCAATGGAGGGGTACAGGAGCTGCAAATGGGGGGCTCCATGCCACGTGCCCCGCAGAGCTCTGTGTGCCAATGGAGGGGTTCAGGAGCTGCAAATAGGGGGGCTCCATGCCACGTGCCCGCAGAGCTCTGTGTGCCAATGGAGGGGTACAGGAGCTGCAAATAGGGGGCTCCATGCCACGTGCCCCGCAGAGCTCTGTGTGCCAATGGAGGGGTTCAGGAGCTGCAAATATAGGGGGCTCCATGCCACGTGCCCCGCAGAGCTCTGTGTGCCAATGGAGGGGTTCAGGAGCTGCAAATAGGGGGGCTCCATGCCACGTGCCCCGCAGAGCTCTGTGTGCCAATGGAGGGGTTCAGGAGCTGCAAATAGGGGGGCTCCATGCCACGTGCCCCGCAGAGCTCTGTGTGCCAATGGAGGGGGGCAAAAATAGGGGGGGCTCCATGCCACGTGCCCCGCAGAGCTCTGTGTGCCAATGGAGGGGGGCAAAAATAGGGGGGGCTCCATGCCACGTGCCCCGCAGAGCTCTGTGTGCCAATGGAGGGGTACAGGAGCTGCAAATAGGGGGGCTCCATGCCATGTGACCCACAGAGCTCTGTGTGCCAATGGAGGGGTACAGGAGCTGCAAATAGGGGGGCTCCATGCCACGTGCCCCGCAGAGCTCTGTGTGCCAATGGAGGGGGGCAAAAATAGGGGGGGAGCCATGCCACATGCCCAGCAGAGCTCTGTGTGCCAATGGAGGGGTACAGGAGCTGCAAATAGGGGGGCTCCATGCCACATGCCCAGCAGAGCTCTGTGCGCCAATGGAGGGGTACAGGAGCTGCAAATAGGGGGGCTCCATGCCACATGCCCAGCAGAGCTCTGTGTGCCAATGGAGGGGTAGAGGAGCTGTAGAGGCGTGGGGCTTCATAACAAGATTTGTGTGGTACACATGGAGCTGGCATATTACAGGGGTTGGCATACACCCATCTCCAGGTGGAGGAAATGACCAGAGAGCGCAGCTGCCATCACATATCCTTTATAATGAGGGCTCAGGCGGGCACTCCTCGGGGCACCCTGGCTCGGGCTGGCGTTTATCAGATCTGGTTACCGATGACTCTGCATTCATATATTTGTGTTTTTGAGGGGAGCCTCCCCTTTGCGGCACACGCGCTCTGTGCCGCCCGCATTTACCCAAAACCTAATAAATTACTAGACCCGCCTCCGTCTGCCCTGATGTTGTAAACCCTGTGCCCGCGCGTGGCACTGTGCCACCCTACAGCAACCGTGAATTTCTCAGTTTGTTGTGGCTTTGGTTATTTTTCCAACATCCAAAACAAACAATAAACCCGCACCGTGACCAGCCGAGGGTTAAACATGGGCGCAGCAAAATGTGCCGAGCCGGCAGAAGAGCGAGCGCTGAGACAATGAGCCGCTACAGGGGAAGGATCTCCCACCCAGCAACATGGATGGGGGGAGGCGAAACCGCAACGTCAGCGACACAGCGAATACCCATCTCACCCACACAGGACGCGCCCAATATACACCGGCAACACCACTGGCATTCCCCGTGCCAGCAACCCCCACGTACACGACCGAGAAATACAAATACCCAAACCCTCTAGATTGTAAACTCCTGTGAGCCGGACCCTCTGCTCCTCTAGATTGTAAGCTCCTGTGAGCCGGGCCCTCTGCTCCTCTAGATTGTAAGCTCCTGTGAGCCGGACCCTCTGCTCCTCTAGATTGTAAACTCCTGTGAGCCGGACCCTCTGCTCCTCTAGATTGTAAGCTCCTGTGAGCCGGACCCTTGCTCCTCTAGATTGTAAGCTCCTGTGAGCCGGACCCTCTGCTCCTCTAGATTGTAAACTCCTGTGAGCCGGACCCTCTGCTCCTCTAGATTGTAAACTCCTGTGAGCCGGGCCCTCTGCTCCTCTAGATTGTAAGCTCCTGTGAGCCGGACCTCTGCTCCTCTAGATTGTAAACTCCTGTGAGCCGGACCCTCTGCTCCTCTAGATTGTAAACTCCTGTGAGCCGGACCCTCTGCTCCTCTAGATTGTAAGCTCCTGTGAGCCGGACCCTCTGCTCCTCTAGATTGTAAACTCCTGTGAGCCGGACCCTCTGCTCCTCTAGATTGTAAGCTCCTGTGAGCCGGACCCTCTGCTCCTCTAGATTGTAAACTCCTGTGAGCCGGACCCTCTGCTCCTCTAGATTGTAAACTCCTGTGAGCCGGACCTCTGCTCCTCTAGATTGTAAGCTCCTGTGAGCCGGGCCCTCTGCTCCTCTAGATTGTAAACTCCTGTGAGCCGGGCCCTCTGCTCCTCTAGATTGTAAGCTCCTGTGAGCCGGGCCCTCTGCTCCTCTAGATTGTAAGCTCCTGTGAGCCGGACCCTCTGCTCCTCTAGATTGTAAGCTCCTGTGAGCCGGACCCTCTGCTCCTCTAGATTGTAAGCTCCTGTGAGCCGGACCCTCTGCTCCTGTAGATTGTAAACTCCTGTGAGCCGGACCCTCTGCTCCTCTAGATTGTAAGCTCCTGTGAGCCGGACCCTCTGCTCCTCTAGATTGTAAACTCCTGTGAGCCGGACACTCTGCTCCTCTAGATTGTAAGCTCCTGTGAGCCGGGCCCTCTGCTCCTCTAGATTGTAAACTCCTGTGAGCCGGACCCTCTGCTCCTCTAGATTGTAAGCTCCTGTGAGCCGGGCCCTCTGCTCCACTAGATTGTAAACTCCTGTGAGCCGGACCCTCTGCTCCTCTAGATTGTAAACTCCTGTGAGCCGGACCCTCTGCTCCTCTAGATTGTAAGCTCCTGTGAGCCGGACCCTCTGCTCCTCTAGATTGTAACTCCTGTGAGCCGGACCTCTGCTCCTCTAGATTGTAACTCCTGTGAGCCGGGCCCTCTGCTCCTCTAGATTGTAAGCTCCTGTGAGCCGGGCCCTCTGCTCCTCTAGATTGTAAGCTCCTGTGAGCCGGGCCCTCTGCTCCTCTAGATTGTAAGCTCCTGTGAGCCGGACCCTCTGCTCCTCTAGATTGTAAGCCGGACCCTCTGCTCCTCTAGATGTAAGCTCCTGTGAGCCGGGCCCTCTGCTCCTCTAGATTGTAAACTCCTGTGAGCCGGACCCTCTGCTCCTCTAGATTGTAAACTCCTGTGAGCCGGACCCTCTGCTCCTCTAGATTGTAAACTCCTGTGAGCCGGACCCTCTGCTCCTCTAGATTGTAAACTCCTGTGAGCCGGACCCTCTGCTCCTCTAGATTGTAAGCTCCTGTGAGCCGGACCCTCTGCTCCTCTAGATTGTAAACTCCTGTGAGCCGGACCCTCTGCTCCTCTAGATTGTAAACTCCTGTGAGCCGGACCCTCTGCTCCTCTAGATTGTAAGCTCCTGTGAGCCGGGCCCTCTGCTCCTCTAGATTGTAAACTCCTGTGAGCCGGACCCTCTGCTCCTCTAGATTGTAAACTCCTGTGAGCCGGACCCTCTGCTCCTCTAGATTGTAAGCTCCTGTGAGCCGGACCCTCTGCTCCTCTAGATTGTAAACTCCTGTGAGCCGGGCCCTCTGCTCCTCTAGATTGTAAGCTCCTGTGAGCCGGACCCTCTGCTCCTCTAGATTGTAAACTCCTGTGAGCCGGGCCCTCTGCTCCTCTAGATTGTAAGCTCCTGTGAGCCGGACCCTCTGCTCCTCTAGATTGTAAGCTCCTTTGTCATTTCCCTCAAATATCTAGGTATGTGGTTACACCCAAATCTATCCTTTGGCCCCACATCGAAAAACTCTCATCTAAACTTTACCCCAAACTAGGTGCCCTGTACAGAAACAAATCCTGCCTGAGCCCCGCGGTAAGAAAGCAGATTGGACAACAAATGCTTATGCCGGCCATTGAATACGGAGATGTAGTGTATGCAGCCGCCCCGCAAACACACCTCCAGAAACTTACTACATTGTATAACTCATTCTGCCGCTTTGTGCTACAATGTAACTACATGACCCACCATTGTGACATGTTAAAAGAGCTAAACTGGCAGTCGCTGGAATCTAGACGTACCCTTCACCTTTCCAACCTGGTGTTTAAGAGCTTTTCTGGGAAGCTGCCACCCTATCTGAATAGACTGCTTCCCCCAGCAGCTCCCTCATCCTATAACCTCCGATCCAGGACCAGCACCTTACTTGCAATACCACAATACAAAAAGACAGTGGCTCGATCCTCATTTTCCTACAGAGCACCACAAATATGGAATAACCTCCCAGACGCCATCAAATCTTCCACCAGTCTTAAGTCACTCGAGCTCCCTATTAACATACCTCAATACAGAATGCACCTGTATACATGTAACACAGTGACTATATACAGAATGCACCTGTAAACATGTAACACAGTGACTATATACAGAATGCACCTGTAAACATGTAACACAGTGACTATATACAGAATGCACCTGTAAACATGTAACACAGTGACTATATACAGAATGCGCCTGTAAACATGTAACACAGTGACTATATACAGAATGCACCTGTAAACATGTAACACAGTGACTATATACAGAATGCACCTGAAAACATGTAACACAGTGACTATATACAGAATGCGCCTGTAAACATGTAACACAGTGACTATATACAGAATGCACCTGTAAACATGTAACACAGTGACTATATACAGAATGCACCTGAAAACATGTAACACAGTGACTATATACAGAATGCACCTGTAACATGTAACACAGTGACTATATACAGAATGCGCCTGTAAACATTGTAACACAGTGACTATATACAGAATGCACCTGTAAACCTGTAACACAGTGACTATATACAGAATGCACCTGTAAACATGTAACACAGTGACTATATACAGAATGCACCTGAAAACATGTAACACAGTGACTATATACAGAATGCACCTGTAAACATGTAACTGGGGACCCTGCCCCAAAGCTTACAATCTAAGAGGAGAGGGGACCCTGCCCCAGAGCTTACAATCTAAGAGGAGAGGGGACCCTGCCCCAGAGCTTACAATCTAAGAGGAGAGGGGACCCTGCTCCAGAGCTTACAATCTAAGAGGAGAGGGGACCCTGCCCCAGAGCTTACAATCTAAGAGCAGAGGAGACCCTGCCCCAGAGCTTACAATCTAGAGGAGAGGGGACCCTCAGAGCTTACAATCTAAGAGCAGAGGAGACCCTGCCCCAGAGCTTACAATCTAAGAGGAGAGGGGACCCTGCTCCAGAGCTTACAATCTAAGAGGAGAGGGGACCCTGCCCCAGAGCTTACAATCTAAGAGGAGAGGAGACCCTGCTCCAGAGCTTACAATCTAAGAGGAGAGAGGACCCTGCCCCAGAGCTTACAATCTAAGAGGAGAGGGGACCCTGCCCCAGAGCTTACAATCTAAGAGGAGAGGGGACCCTGCTCCAGAGCTTACAATCTAAGAGGAGAGGGGACCCTGCTCCAGAGCTTACAATCTAAGAGCAGAGGAGACCCTGCCCCAGAGCTTACAATCTAAGAGGAGAGGGGACCCTCAGAGCTTACAATCTAAGAGCAGAGGAGACCCTGCCCCAGAGCTTACAATCTAAGAGGAGAGGGGACCCTGCTCCAGAGCTTACAATCTAAGAGGAGAGGGGACCCTGCCCCAGAGCTTACAATCTAAGAGGAGAGGAGACCCTGCTCCAGAGCTTACAATCTAAGAGGAGAGAGGACCCTGCCCCAGAGCTTACAATCTAAGAGGAGAGGAGACCCTGCCCCAGAGCTTACAATCTAAGAGGAGAGGAGACCCTGCCCCAGAGCTTACAATCTAAGAGGAGAGGAGACCCTGCCCCAGAGCTTACAATCTAAGAGGAGAGGGGACCCTGCCCCAGAGCTTACAATCTAAGAGGAGGGGACCCTGCTCCAGAGCTTACAATCTAAGAGGAGAGGGGACCCTGCCCCAGAGCTTACAATCTAAGAGGAGAGGGGACCCTGCCCCAGAGTTTACAATCTAAGAGGAGAGGGGACCCTGCTCCAGAGCTTACAATCTAAGAGGAGAGGGGACCCTGCCCCAGAGCTTACAATCTAAGAGCAGAGGAGACCCTGCCCCAGAGTTTACAATCTAAGAGGAGAGGAGACCCTGCCCCAGAGTTTACAATCTAAGGAGAGGGGACCCTGCTCCAGAGCTTACAATCTAAGAGGAGAGGGGACCCTGCCCCAGAGCTTACAATCTAAGAGGAGAGGGGACCCTGCTCCAGAGTTTACAATCTAAGAGGAGAGGAGACCCTGCCCCAGAGCTTACAATCTAAGGAGAGGGGACCCTGCCCCAGAGCTTACAATCTAAGAGGAGAGGGGACCCTGCTCCAGAGCTTACAATCTAATAGGAGAGGGGACCCTGCCCCAGAGCTTACAATCTAAGAGGAGAGGGGACCCTGCTCCAGAGCTTACAATCTAAGAGGAGAGGGGACCCTGCCCCAGAGCTTACAATCTAAGAGGAGAGGGGACCCTGCCCCAGAGCTTACAATCTAAGAGGAGAGGAGACCCTGCCCCAGAGCTTACAATCTAAGGAGAGGGGACCCTGCTCCAGAGCTTACAATCTAAGAGGAGAGGGGACCCTCAGAGCTTACAATCTAAGAGCAGAGGAGACCCTGCCCCAGAGCTTACAATCTAAGAGGAGAGGGGACCCTCAGAGCTTACAATCTAAGAGCAGAGGAGACCCTGCCCCAGAGCTTACAATCTAAGAGGAGAGGGGACCCTGCTCCAGAGCTTACAATCTAAGAGGAGAGGGGACCCTGCCCCAGAGCTTACAATCTAAGAGGAGAGGAGACCCTGCTCCAGAGCTTACAATCTAAGAGGAGAGAGGACCCTGCCCCAGAGCTTACAATCTAAGAGGAGAGGGGACCCTCAGAGCTTACAATCTAAGAGCAGAGGAGACCCTGCCTGCCAGAGCTTACAATCTAAGAGGAGAGGGGACCCTGCTCCAGAGCTTACAATCTAAGAGGAGAGGGGACCCTGCCCCAGAGCTTACAATCTAAGAGGAGAGGAGACCCTGCTCCAGAGCTTACAATCTAAGAGGAGAGAGGACCCTGCCCCAGAGCTTACAATCTAAGAGGAGAGGGGACCCTGCCCCAGAGTTTACAATCTAAGAGGAGAGGGGACTCTGCCCCAGAGCTTACAATCTAAGGAGAGGGGACCCTGCTCCAGAGCTTACAATCTAAGAGGAGAGGGGACCCTCAGAGCTTACAATCTAAGAGCAGAGGAGACCCTGCCCCAGAGCTTACAATCTAAGAGGAGAGGGGACCCTGCCCCAGAGCTTACAATCTAAGAGGAGAGGGGACCCTGCTCCAGAGCTTACAATCTAAGAGGAGAGGGGACCCTGCCCCAGAGCTTACAATCTAAGAGGAGAGGGGACCCTGCCCCAGAGCTTACAATCTAAGAGGAGAGGTGACCCTGCCCCAGAGCTTACAATCTAAGAGGAGAGGGGACCCTGCCCCAGAGCTTACAATCTAAGAGGAGAGGTGACACACTACCTGAGGGTTAATTGAGAACGTGAAATAGTGCATGTGGGGAATGAACAGAGGGGAGAAATATTACACACTGGAGGCAGAGAGAGACTCTGTATGGGGTTACAGTATGTGCAGCTCTGTGATACGCTCATACACACCGCACATTACTGTGAGTTTTATTGCTGTGGAGAGACACAGTGATATAGAAAGGGTAGTAGATAAATATAGAGGGAGAGGATGTGCACATATATGGGGAATATTACTTTAGGTGTAAATGCTAACATTTAAATAACAATATATATGTCAGGTCTCCATCACACCAGCAGAGTGAGACCACTGGGTAAGGTTTAGCGGTCCTATACCGGGCACACAGCCGGCCAGGCACACCGGGTGAAACGTCCGGGAAGGAGACAGAATGTCTTGTTTACCCCCCCCCAAACACCTCACATGTGACCCCCGACCCCCCCAAACACCTCACATGTGACCCCGACCCCCCCAAACACCTCACGTGACCCCGACCCCCCAAACACCTCACATGTGACCCCGACCCCCCCAAACACCTCACATGTGACCCCGACCCCCCCCCCAAACACCTCACGTGACCGACCCCCCCAAACACCTCACGTGACCCGACCCCCCCAAAACACCTCACGTGACCCGACCCCCCCAAAAACCTCACGTGACCGACCCCCCCAAAACACCTCACGTGTGACCGACCCCCCCCAAACACCTCACGTGACCGACCCCCCAAAACACCTCACGTGGACCGACCCCCCAAAACACCTCCCGTGACCCCGACCCCCCCCCCCCAAACATGTCACATGTGACCGACCCCCAAACATGTCACATGTGACCGACCCCCCAAACACGTCACATGTGACCGACCCCCCAAACATGTCACATGTGACCGACCCCCCAAACATGTCACATGTGACCGACCCCCCAAACACCTCACATTTGACCCAACCCCCCACAAAAATGTCACATGTGACCAACCCCCCCAAACATGTCACATGTGACCGATCAACCAAACATGTCACATGTGACCGACCCCCCCAAACATGTCACATGTGACCGACCCCCCAAACACGTCACATGTGACCGAACCCCCCCAAACACGTCACATGTGACCGACCCCCCCAAACACGTCACATGTGACCGACCCCCAAAACACCTCACATTTGACCCCGACCCCCCACAAAAATGTCACATGTGACCAACCCCCCCCAACATGTCACATGTGACCGATCAACCAAACATGTCACATGTGACCGACCCCCCAAACATGTCACATGTGACCGACCCCCAAACACGTCACATGTGACCGACCCCCCAAACACGTCACATGTGACCGACCCCCCAAACACGTCACAATGTGACCGACCCCCCCCAACACGTCACGTGACCGACCCCCCCCAACACGTCACGTGACCGACCCCCCCAAACACGTCACATGTGACCGACCCCCCAAACACCTCACATGTGACCGACCCCCCCCAAACACCCACATTTGGACCCCGACCCCCCCCCAAAACACCTCACATTTGACCCCGACCCCCCACAAAAATGTCACATGTGACCAACCCCCCCCAACATGTCACATGTGACCGATCAACAAACATGTCACATGTGACGACCCCCCCAAACATGTCACATGTGACCGACCCTCCCAAACACGTCACATGTGACCGACCCCCAAACACGTCACATGTGACCAACCCCCAAACACGTCACATGTGACCGACCCCCCCAACACGTCACATGTGACCGACCCCCCCCAAACACGTCACATGTGACCGACCCCCCAAACACGTCACATGTGACCGACCCCCCCAAACACGTCACATGTGACCGACCCCCCCAACACGTCACGTGACCGACCCCCCCCAAACACGTCACGTGACCGACCCCCCCCAAACACGTCACATGTGACCGACCCCCCCAAACACCTCACATTTGACCCCGACCCCCCCCAAACACCTCACATTTGACCCCGACCCCCCCAACACCTCACATTTGACCCCGACCCCCCACAAAAATGTCACATGTGACAACCCCCCAAACATGTCACATGTGACCGACCCTCCCAAACACGTCACATGTGACCGACCCCCCAAACATGTCACATGTGACCGACCCTCCAAACACGTCACATGTGACCGACCCCCCAAACACGTCACATGTGACCGACCCCCCAAACACGTCACATGTGACCGACCCCCCCAAACACGTCACATGTGACCGACCCCCCCAACACGTCACGTGACCGACCCCCCAAACACGTCACGTGACCGACCCCCCCAACACGTCACGTGACCGACCCCCCCAACACGTCACGTGACCGACCCCCTAACACGTCACGTGACCGACCCCCCCAACACCTCACATTTGACCCCGACCCCCCAAACACCTCACATGTGACCGACCCCCCCAAACACCTCACATTTGACCCCGACCCCCCCAAACACCTCACATTTGACCCCGACCCCCCACAAAAATGTCACGTGACCAACCCCCAAACATGTCACATGTGACCGATCAACCAAACATGTCACATGTGACCGACCCCCCAAACATGTCACATGTGACCGACCCCCCAAACATGTCACATGTGACCGACCCCCCCAAACATGTCACATGTGACCGACCCCCAAACATGTCACATGTGACCGACCCCCCAAACACGTCACATGTGACCGACCCCCCAAACACGTCACATATGACCGACCCCCCAACACGTCACATGTGACCGACCCCCCCAACACGTCACGTGACCGACCCCCCAACACGTCACGTGACCGACCCCCCCCAAACACCTCACATGTGACCGACCCCCCCCAAACACGTCACATGTGACCGACCCCCCAAACACCTCACATGTGACCGACCCCCCCCAAACACCTCACATTTGACCCCGACCCCCCCCAAACACCTCACATTTGACCCCGACCCCCCCAAACACCTCACATTTGACCTCGACCCCCCACAAAAATGTCACATGTGACCAATCCCCCAAACACGTCACATGTGACCGACCCCCCCAAACACGTCACATGTGACCGACCCCCCAAACACCTCACATTTGACCCCGACCCCCCACAAAAGTCACATGTGACCAACCCCCCCAAACATGTCACATGTGACCGATCAACCAAACATGTCACATGTGACCGACCCCCCCAAACACGTCACATGTGACCGACCCCCAAACACCTCACATTTGACCCCGACCCCCCACAAAAATGTCACATGTGACCAACCCCCCCAAACATGTCACATGTGACCGATCAACCAAACATGTCACATGTGACCGACCCCCCCAAACACGTCACATGTGACCGACCCCCAAACACCTCACATTTGACCCCGACCCCCCACAAAAATGTCACATGTGACCAACCCCCCCAAACATGTCACATGTGACCGATCAACCAAACATGTCACATGTGACCGATCAACCAAACATGTCACATGTGACCGATCAACCAAACAAGTCACATGTGACCGACCCCCCCAAACACGTCACATGTGACCGACCCCCAAACACCTCACATTTGACCCCGACCCCCCACAAAAATGTCACATGTGACCAACCCCCCCAAACATGTCACATGTGAACGACCCCCCCAAACACGTCACATGTGACCGACCCCCCAAACACGTCACATGTGACCGACCCCCCAAACACGTCACATGTGACCGACCCCCAAACACATCACATGTGACCGACCCCCAAACACATCACATGTGACCGACCCCCAAACACGTCACATGTGACCGACCCCCCAAACACGTCACATGTGACCGACCCCCAAACACCTCACATGTGACCGACCCCCAAACACGTCACATGTGACCGACCCCCAAACACATCACATGTGACCGACCCCCCCCAAACACCTCACATGTGACCGACCCCCCCAAACACGTCACATGTGACCGACCCCCCCCAAACACCTCACATGTGACTGACCCCCCCCAAACACCTCACATTTGACCCCGACCCCCCCCAAACACCTCACATTTGACCCCGACCCCCCACAAAAATGTCACATGTGACCGACCCCCCCAAACATGTCACATGTGACCAATCCCCCAAACATGTCACATGTGACCGACCCCCCAAAACATGTCACATGTGACCGACCCCCCAAAACATGTCACATGTGACCGACCCCCAAAACACGTCACATGTGACCGACCCCCCCAAACACGTCACATGTGACCGACCCCCCAAACACCTCACATTTGACCCTGACCCCCCCAAACACCTCACATTTGACCCCGATCCCCCATCCTCAATAAACCCGGCCCAGAGCTGCACATGTTTTAACACTTCCCCAAACACCTGGCTGAGACACACCGGCCCCTCCGGCAGGCGAGGGGGAGGGGCTCTGATTTATGGGGTCTTTTCACAATAGGAACACGAGACATTTCTCCAAACCCAACGACGCCAGACGGGAAACACGTTTAACCCCGCCGGTACCTCCGCCACGAGACAGCCGGTAATCCCACACTGCACTGCGGCTATACCAGCACCGAGTATCACCAGAAACTGCCGGCGTGCGCACCATCACCGCATACAACATAGAGCCCCACCACACCGGAACACCCCACCAGAGCCACGCACCATCTAGCACCACACTGCAGACATTCCACGCGGGGATCCAACGATACACCGCGTGCAGACATTCCACGCGAGGATCCAACGATACACCGCGTGCAGACATTCCACGCGGGGATCCAGCGATACACCGCGTGCAGACATTCCACGCGGGGATCCAGCGATACACAGCGTGCAGACATTCCACGCGGGGATCCAGCGATACACCGCGTGCAGACATTCCACGCGGGGATCCAGCGATACACAGCGTGCAGACATTCCACGCGGGGATCCAACGATACACCGCGTGCAGACATTCCACGCGGGGATCCAGCGATACAGTGTGCAGACATTCACGCGGGGATCCAGCGATACACGCGTGCAGACATTCCACGCGGGGTCCAGCGATACAGTGTGCAGACATTCCACGCGGGGATCCAGCGATACAGTGTGCAGACATTCCACGCGGGGATCCAGCGATACACAGCGTGCAGACATTCCACGCGGGGATCCAGCGATACACCGCGTGCAGACATTCCACGCGGGGATCCAGCGATACACGCGTGCAGACATTCCACGCGGGGATCCAGCGATACAGTGTGCAGACATTCCACGCGGGGATCCAGCGATACAGTGTGCAGACATTCCACGCGGGGATTCCAGCGATACAGTGTGCAGACATTCCACGCGGGGATCCAGCGATACAGTGTGCAGACATTCCACGCGGGGATCCAGCGATACAGTGTGCAGACATTCCACGCGGGGATCCAGCGATACAGTGTGCAGACATTCCACGCGGGGATCCAGCGATACAGTGTGCAGACATTCCACGCGGGGATCCAGCGATACAGTGTGCAGACATTCCACGCGGGGATCCAGCGATACAGTGTGCAGACATTCCACGCGGGGATCCAGCGATACAGTGTGCAGACATTCCACGCGGGGATCCAGCGATACAGTGTGCAGACATTCCACGCGGGGATCCTATATGCCGCTGTCAGAAGGAATTCCACACAGTAAAACAAACTCCGTGTAACGATCAAACCTGCGTGTGATCCACCACTAGTCTAGAAGAGAGGGATCCCACCTGTGATCCACCACTGAAAAGGGAGGAGGGGATTCTTGGCCCCTTACCATGGTTTCCGCGCCGGGGCCCCTGTGGCCCCATGTGTCCGCTCACCGCGCTGCCATGTCCGAGACTCACAGTAACCCGCCAGCCCGACCCCGCCCATCGACACGCCCCCCCCAAGCCACTGGACACAGGGGGAGGAGCGAGAAGACAGCGGGGGTAAATCTAACCAATGAGCGAGCGAGCGAGACGGATCCGGTTCTCACCTGAACTTTAAACTAGGCGACCCCCAAACCCGGACCCTGCAGCCCCTCCCCCTTGCCACCAGTCATATAGCGCCAACAGATTCCGCAGCGCTGTACAACGAGGAGGCGCAAACACGTGTCATTACAAAACATCTGACATCACACCGTGTTAACCCCTAACCTGCTGCACAGTGTGACCATGTACAGACCCGGCACAGCGCCCGACCCCCCCCCCCCCCAATGACTGATCCAATGCAAAGAACAACTGATCCCACAAAGATCCACCCTGATCTAACCAAGATCCACCCTGATCTAACCAAGATCCACCCTGATCTAACCAAGATCCACCCCATCTAACCAAGATCCACCCTGATCTAACCAAGATCCACCCCATCTAACCAAGATCCACCCTGATCTAACCAAGATCCACCCCGATCTAACCAAGATCCACCCCATCTAACCAAGATCCACCCCATCTAACCAAGATCCACCCCATCTAACCAAGATCCACCCTGATCTAACCAAGATCCACCCTGATCTAACCAAGATCCACCCCATCTAACCAAGATCCACCCTGATCTAACCAAGATCCACCCCATCTAACCAAGATCCACCCTGATCTAACCAAGATCCACCCCGATCTAACCAAGATCCACCCCATCTAACCAAGATCCACCCCATCTAACCAAGATCCACCCCATCTAACCAAGATCCACCCCGATCTAACCAAGATCCACCCCATCTAACCAAGATCCACCCCATCTAACCAAGATCCACCCCGATCTAACCAAGATCCACCCCGATCTAACCAAGATCCACCCCGATCTAACCAAGATCCACCCTGATCTAACCAAGATCCACCCCGATCCCACCAAGATCCACCCCATCCAACCAAGATCCACCCCGATCTAACCAAGATCCACCCCGATCTAACCAAGATCCACCCTGATCCACCCCGATCTAACCAAGATCCACCCTGATCTAACCAAGATCCACCCCATCCAACAAAGATCCACCCCATCTAACCAAGATCCACCCCGATCCAACAAAGATCCACCCCGATCTAACCAAGATCCACCCTGATCCCACAAAGATCCACCCCGATCCAACAAAGATCCACCCTGATCCAACCCGATCTAACCAAGATCCACCCTGATCTAACCAAGATCCACCCCATCCAACAAAGATCCACCCCATCTAACCAAGATCCACCCTGATCCCACAATGATCCACCCCGATCCAACAAAGATCCACCCTGATCCACCCCATCTAACCAAGATCCACCCCATCTAACCAAGATCCACCCCGATCCACCCCATCTAACCAAGATCCACCCCATCTAACCAAGATCCACCCCGATCTAACCAAGATCCACCCTGATCCAACCAAGATCCACCCTGATCCACCCTGATCTAACCAAGATCCACCCCGATCCAACAAAGATCCACCCCGATCTAACCAAGATCCACCCTGATCCCACAAAGATCCACCCCGATCCAACAAAGATCCACCCTGATCCAACCCGATCTAACCAAGATCCACCCCATCTAACCAAGATCCACCCCGATCCACCCCATCTAACCAAGATCCACCCCATCTAACCAAGATCCACCCCGATCTAACCAAGATCCACCCAGATCCAACCAAGATCCACCCTGATCCAACCAAGATCCACCCTGATCTAACCAAGATCCACCCTGATCCACCCCGATCTAACCAAGATCCACCCCATCTAACCAAGATCCACCCTGATCCACCCCGATCTAACCAAGATCCACCCCATCTAACCAAGATCCACCCTGATCTAACCAAGATCCACCCTGATCCAACCAAGATCCACCCTGATCCACCCCGATCTAACCAAGATCCACCCCGATCTAACCAAGATCCACCCTGATCCAACCAAGATCCACCCTGATCTAACCAAGATCCACCCCATCTAACCAAGATCCACCCTGATCCACCCCGATCTAACCAAGATCCACCCTGATCTAACCAAGATCCACCCTTATCCAACCAAGATCCACCCTGATCCACCCCGATCTAACCAAGATCCACCCTGATCCACCCCGATCTAACCAAGATCCACCCCATCTAACCAAGATCCACCCTGATCTAACCAAGATCCACCCCGATCTAACCAAGATCCACCCCGATCTAACCAAGATCCACCCTGATCCAACCAAGATCCACCCCATCTAACCAAGATCCACCCTGATCCACCCTGATCCAACCAAGATCCACCCTGAACCACCCCGATCTAACCAAGATCCACCCCATCTAACCAAGATCCACCCTGATCCACCCCGATCTAACCAAGATCCACCCCATCTAACCAAGATCCACCCTGATCTAACCAAGATCCACCCCCATCTAACCAAGATCCACCCTGATCTAACCAAGATCCACCCCCATCTAACCAAGATCCACCCTGATCTAACCAAGATCCACCCCCATCTAACCAAGATCCACCCTGATCCACCCCGATCTAACCAAGATCCACCCCGATCTAACCAAGATCCACCCTGATCTAACCAAGATCCACCCCGATCCCACCAAGATCCACCCCATCTAACCAAGATCCACCCCGATCCAACCAAGATCCACCCCGATCTAACCAAGAATCCAACCTGATCCAACAAAGAGATCCACCCGATCCAAATAAGATCCACCCTGATCCAACAAAGATCCACCCTGATCCAAACGATCTAACAAATATCCAACCCGATCCACCGATCCAACAAAGATCTAACCCGATCCAACAAAGATCCACCCTGATCCAACAAAGATTCACCCCGATCCAACAAAGATCCACTCCGATCATAGATCCACCCGATCCAACAAAGATCCACCCTGATCTAACCAAGATCTGCCCCATCTACCCAAGATCCACCCTGATCCACCCCGATCTAACCAAGATCTGCCCCATCTAACCAAGATCCACCCTGATCCACCCGATCTAACCAAGATCTGCCCCATCTAACCAAGATCCACCCTGATCCACCCCGATCTAACCAAGATCTGCCCCGATCTAACCAAGATCCACCCTGATCTAACCAAGATCCACCCCGATCCAACAAAGATCCACCCTGATCTAACCAAGATCCACCCTGATCCCACAAAGATCCACCCGATCTAACCAAGATCCACCCTGATCCAACCCGATCTAACCAAGATCCACCCTGATCCACCCCATCTAACCAAGATCCACCCCATCTAACCAAGATCCACCCCGATCTAACCAAGATCCACCCCGATCCAACCAAGATCCACCTCGATCTAACCAAGATCCACCCCATCTAACCAAGATCCACCCTGATCCACCCCGATCTAACCAAGATCCACCCTGATCCACCCCGATCTAACCAAGATCCACCCCATCTAACCAAGATCCACCCTGATCCACCCCGATCTAACCAAGATCCACCCTGATCTAACCAAGAACCACCCTGATCTAACCAAGACCAAGATCCACCCCGATCTAACCAAGATCCACCCCATCTAACCAAGATCCACCCCATCTAACCAAGATCCACCCTGATCTAACCAAGATCCACCCTGATCTAACCAAGATCCACCCCATCTAACCAAGATCCACCCTGATCTAACCAAGATCCACCCCATCTAACCAAGATCCACCCTGATCCAACAAAGATCCACCCTGATCCACCCCATCCAACAAAGATCCACCCCGATCCAACAAAGATCCAACCTGATCCAACCCGATCTAACAAAGATCCAACCCGATCCAAGATCCACCCCGAGCCAACAAAGATCCAACCCGATCCAACAAAGATCTGCCCCGATCCAACAAAGATTCACCCCAATCCAACAAAGATCCACCCGATCCAACAAGGATCCACCCCGATCCAACAAAGATCCAACCTGATCCAACAAGATCTAACACAGATCCAACCCGATCTAACAAAGATCCAACCCGATCCAAAGATCCAACAAATATCCACCCTGATCCAACAAAGATTCACCCGATCCAACAAAGATCCACCCGATCCAACAAAGATCCACCCTGATCCACCCCATCCAACAAAGATCCACCCCGATCCAACAAAGATCCAACCTGATCCAACCCGATCTAACAAAGATCCAACCCGATCCAAGATCCACCCCGAGCCAACAAAGATCCAACCCGATCCAACAAAGATCTGCCCCGATCCAACAAAGATTCACCCCAATCCAACAAAGATCCACCCGATCCACCGATCCAACAAGGATCCACCCCGATCCAACAAAGATCCAACCTGATCCAACAAAGATCCACCCTGATCCAACCCGATCTAACACAGATCCAACCCGATCCAAAGATCCAACAAATATCCACCCTGATCCAACAAAGATTCACCCGATCCAACAAAGATCCACCTGATCCAAAGATCCACCCTTATCCATCCCGATCCAAGAACCACCCTGATCCAACCTGATTAAACAAAGATCCACCCTGATTCAACCCGATCTAACAAAGATCAACCCGATCCAACAAAGATCCAACCCAATCCAACAAAGATCCACCCCAATCCAACAAAGATCCATTCCGATCCAAAGATCCAATCTGATCCAACAAAGATCCAACCCGATCCAACAAAGATCCGCCCCGATCCAAGAAAGATCCAACCTGATCCAACAAAGATCCACCCGATCCAAATAAGATCCACCCCGATCCAACAAAGATCCACCTTGATCCAACAAAGATCCACCCAATCCAACAAAGATCCACCCTGATCCAACCCGATCTAACAAAGATCCAACCCGATCCACCGATCCAACAAAGATCTAACCCGATCCAACAAAGATCCACCCTGATCCAACAAAGATTCACCCCGATCCAACAAAGATCCACTCCGATCATAGATTCACCCGATCCAACAAAGATCCACCCTGATCTAACAAAGATCCAACCCGATCCAACCAAGATCCAACAAAGATCCACCCTGATCCAACCTGATCTAACACAGATCCAACCCAATCTAACAAAGATCCAACCCGATCCAAAGATCCAACAAAGATCCCCCTGATCCAAAGATCCAACGTGATCCACCCCGATGTAACAAAGATCCACCCGATCCAACAAAGATCCACCCGATCCAACAAAGATCCACCCTGATCCAACAAAGATCCACCCTGATCCAACCCGATCTAACAAAGATCCAACCTGATCCATCCCAATCTAACAAAGATCCAACCTGATCCATCCCGATCCAAGATCCACCCTGATCCAAAGATCCACCCTGATCCAACCTGATTAAACAAAGATCCACCCTGATTCAACCCTATCTAACAAAGATCCAACCCGATCCAACAAAGATCCACCCCGATCCAACAAAGATCCACCTTGTTCCAACAAAGTTCCACCCCGATCCAAAGATCCAATCTGATCCAACAAAGATCCAACCTGATCCAACAAAGATCCGCACCGATCCAGCAAAGATCCGCCCCAATCCAACAAAGATCCAACCTGATCCACCCCGATCCAACAAAGATCCCCCCGATCCAACAAAGATCCACCCCGATCTAACAAAGATCCACCCAATCCAAAGATCCACCCTCATCCAACCCGATCTAACAAAGATCCACCCTGAGACAAAGATCCACCCTGATCCAAAGATCCAAAGATCCACCCTGATCCAACCCGATCTAACAAAGATCCAACCCGATCCAACAAAGACCCAACCTGATCCAACAAAGATCCACCCCGATCCAAAGATCCAACAAAGATCCAACCCGATCCAACAAAGATCCGCACCGATCCAGCAAAGATCCGCACCGATCCAACAAAGATCCAACCTGATCCACCCCGATCCAACAAAGATCCACCCGATCCAACAAAGATCCACCCCGATCCAACAAAGATCCACCCAATCCAAAGATCCACCCTGATCCAACCCGATCTAACAAAGATCCAACCCGATCCAAAGATCCAACAAAGATCCACCCTGATCCAAAGATCCACCCTGATCCAAAGATTCACCCTGATCCAACCCAATCTAACAAAGATCCAACCTGATCCAACCCGATCTAACAAAGATCCAACCTGATTCAACCTGATCCAAGATCCACCCTGATCCAAAGATCCAAAGATCCACCCTGATCCAACCCGATCTAACAAAGATCCAACCTGATCCAACCCGATCTAACAAAGATCCAACCTGATTCAACCCGATCCAAGATCCACCCTGATCCAACAAAGATCCACCCTTATTCAACCCAATCCAACAAAGATCCAACCTGATCCAAAGATCCTCCCTCATCCCACCTGATTCAAAGACCCACCCTGATTCAAACCAATCCAACAAAGATCCAACCTGATCCAACAAAGATCCAACCAAGATCCAACCCGATCCAAAGATCCAACCTGATCCAACCCGATCTAACAAAGATCCAACCCGATCCAAGATCCACCCTGATCCAACAAAGATCCACCCTGATCCAACCCAACAAAGATCCAACCTGATCCAACCCGATCCAACAAAGATCCACCCCGATCCAACAAAGATCCACCCTGATTCAACTCGATCCAACCTGATCCAACCCGATCCAACAAAGATCCAGCCCGATCCAACAAAGATCCAACCTGATCTAACAAAGATCCACCCTGATCCAACAAAGATCCACCCTGATCCAAAGATCCACCCTGATTCAACCCGATCCAAGATCCACCCTGATCCATCCCGATCCAAAGATCCACCCTGATTCAACCCGATCCAACAAAGATCCACCCTGATCCAACTGATCTAACAAAGATCCAACCCGATCCAAGATCCACCCTGATCCAACAAAGATCCACCCTGATCCAACCCGATCCAAAGATCCACCCTGATTCAACTCGATCCAACAAAGATCCACCCTGATCCACCCCGATCCAACAAAGATCCACCCTGATCTAATAATGATCCAACAAACTACAAGAGTTTTGTTCAAACATTTTGATATGGGGGGCTGACCCGGGTCACCCGAGTGTGAATTCCCAGGATAAGCCGCACGCTGTAACCGGCGCACTTGCATGGCAGGGGGGGTCAGGGATGGTTTAGGGGTGTGAGGGATGATTTAGTGTTGAGGATTGTTTAGGGGGTAAGGAACGATTTAACCCCTTCACACCCAGTATGGAGTTATCTTGATTTCGCATTGTAATGCATTCAAAAGCCCTCATTAGCATCAAAAGATCCTTTTACACCTTTTCAAAGCAGGGTTTGTGTGTCCCATGTTGAGAAACAAAATCCTCAGCTTTATGGCTCTCCATGCACCCTGGGGAGACATAAAACCATCTTCAAATACATAGAAAAATGTCGGCAGATAAGAACCTTTCGGCCCATCTAGTCTAGGTTTAGGGTTGTGAGGGATAGTTTAGGGGAAGCATGAATGTTTATGGGGGATCAGGGATGATTTAGGGGGGATCAGGGATGATTTAGGGGGATCAGGGATGATTTATGGGGGATCAGGGATGATTTAGGGGGGGATCAGGCATGATTTAGGGGGGATCAGGGATGGTTTAGGGGATCAGGGATGATTTATGGGGGATCAGGGATGGCTTAGGGGGGATCAGGGATTGTCATGGAACTGACGTAGCACTCCACGCTTCAAACCCCAAGAGACTTTATGTTAATTTATATTGTGTGATTTTAAATATATTTTACATTGTTTGGTTTTAGTTTAATTTAGTTTAGTGTAAAATGGCGTAACTTTGGTTTTAAATATACTTATATTCCTGTAGGTAAATGTGTTTCTGTATAGCCAGTAAACAAGCTTGAGTAGTGTGTGATTTATGCAAAAGGGCTTTTCCCCTTATCTGGCTGCATGTTTGATTCAAGAAATCTGTGATAGTGTTTGTCTTTAATCTGATGTGTTAGAACAATAGATTATGTAAATGTTGTGTGAGCTAAAGGCTAAAGAATGTTTATTGTAAATATCTAACTGACATAATGTAATTAGAGACTTTAGATACATGTTCACCATTTGATATGCAAATTATAACTGAAGAGGACCTGAAGGAAACCTGCAGTGGTCTTGGAACCAACCAATCAGAACTGTTGGGATGGGTGGGAAGTTTGAATGTGCACTGCTGTATTTTGTATAAATATCCGGTGAAATCTTCCATAAAGAGAGAGAATCCTGTTGGAACATACAGCTCGCCTGGTCTCCTTCAGCTACGCTACACTACACTCAACCTCAGAAGGCACAGAGCGGCCTTCTGGAAATGCAAAGAGGCTCCAAGGCAGAGGTTCATATCAAGCAGATCTGGAGCTGCAGATCAGGCTGCTCGAGGCACTGAGCTCCAAGCACCTCAGAGGCCGGGCTGATCCTGGCAAGGGGGTATCTGGAGAGTCAGAACGTGCTATAATAATGGGAGTGGGTATTATTATTATTCTTTATTTATAAAGCGCCGGCATATTCCGCAGCGCTGTATTACATCTCCATGGTTCAAAATATCAAATGGAACCTGCCGGGGCTTCCCATTGGCACCACAACTACACATTCTAGCTTTAGAACCCCTAGCCCAAAAAATAAGATCTAACGTTTTAATTGAAGGTTCAAACTTAAAAAGCAAGAATTCAAAATGTCTGGTTTTGCAGAAGACATTATGTAAACGTTATGTAATCCAGGGATCTGGCTGCAGCACAATATGAGGGAAACTGAAGAGATATCAAATGATAAACATTACAAAATGTCAAGCTCTGACTCATAAGATGCAAACATTAGATACAATGTGTTAAATGAGGAATTCACCTTTCACTGGAAAAAAGATTAGATCAACGAACTTGGTTTTAAGATTTCATTTTCTTCAGAATCTTTAACTTAAATTATCACTTTTGGGAGATATAACCAATAAATGTAGTGAAAAATATCTATATGTCCTGGATGGGAAGGATTAATGGGGTTAACGATTATACTTTCTTTTTGGAGTTTTTTCCACTGAAGGTTGATTTTATAAAAAAAAAATCTTTGAAATCCCCCCAAAAATGTAATACATTCATGTGGAATAACAGGCGCCCGCGGGTCAGAGCGGAATCTTTATATCACACTAATAAGCAGGGAGGTATCGGAATTCCAAATATTAAACTGATCTATGAAGCCGCCGTGTCAACCCATATTTATTTGTTTATAAAGTGTTTCTACAAGAAGGATACATTGAGATTTCTCTGGTTTTCCAGGAAGGATACATTGAGATTTCTCTGGTTTTCCAGGAAGGATATATTGAGATTTCTCTGGTTTCCCAGGAAGGATACATTGAGATTTCTCTGGTTTTCCAGGAAGGATACATTGAGATTTCTCTGGTTTTCCAGGAAGGATACATTGAGATTTCTCTGGTTTCCCAGGAAGGATACATTGAGATTTCTCTGGTTTCCCAGGAAGGATACATTGAGATTTCTCTGGTTTCCCAGGAAGGATACATTGAGATTTCTCTGGTTTCCCAGGAAGGATACATTGAGATTTCTCTGGTTTCCCAGGAAGGATACATTGAGATTTCTCTGGTTTCCCGGGAAGGATACATTGAGATTTCTCTGGTTTTCCGGGAAGGATACATTGAGAATTCTCTGGTTTTCCAGGAAGGATACATTGAGATTTCTCAGGTTTTCAGTATGTCCTGGATTTAATAACATTGAATTGTTACAGAAATACAAAGTAATAAAATGCAAGATATTAAAAACACAAATATACAGATTAACCCAGAAAATAAATATGTAGCAAATATAGTCACTGTTTCAGGTTTACAGGTGCATTCTGTATATAGTCACTGTGTTACATGTTTACAGGCGCATTCTGTATATAGTCACTATGTTACATGTTTACAGGCGCATTCTGTATATAGTCACTGTGTTACATGTTTACAGGTGCATTCTGTATATAGTCACTGTGTTACATGTTTACAGGCGCATTCTGTATATAGTCACTATGTTACATGTTTACAGGCGCATTCTGTATATAGTCACTATGTTACATGTTACAGGTGCATTCTGTATATAGTCACTGTGTTACATGTTTACAGGCGCATTCTGTATATAGTCACTGTGTTACATGTTTACAGGTGCATTCTGTATATAGTCACTATGTTACATGTTTACAGGTGCATTCTGTATATAGTCACTATGTTACATGTTTACAGGCGCATTCTGTATATAGTCACTATGTTACATGTTTACAGGTGCATTCTGTATATAGTCACTATGTTACATGTTTACAGGCGCATTCTGTATATAGTCACTGTGTTACATGTTTACAGGTGCATTCTGTATTAGTCACTATGTTACATGTTTACAGGCGCATTCTGTATATAGTCACTGTGTTACATGTTTACAGGCGCATTCTGTATATAGTCACTGTGTTACATGTTTACAGGCGCATTCTGTATATAGTCACTGTGTTACATGTTTACAGACGCATTCTGTATATAGTCACTGTGTTACATGTTTACAGGCGCATTCTGTATATAGTCACTATGTTACATGTTTACAGGTGCATTCTGTATATAGTCACTGTGTTACATGTTTACAGGTTCATTCTGTATATAGTCACTATGTTACATGTTTACAGGTGCATTCTGTATATAGTCACTGTGTTACATGTTTACAGGTGCATTCTGTATATATAGTCACTGTGTTACATGTTTACAGGCGCATTCTGTATATAGTCACTGTGTTACATGTTTACAGGCGCATTCTGTATATAGTCACTGTGTTACATGTTTACAGGCACATTCTGTATATAGTCACTGTGTTACATGTTTACAGGTGCATTCTGTATATAGTCACTGTGTTACATGTTTACAGGTGCATTCTGTATATAGTCACTGTGTTACATGTTTACAGGCGCATTCTGTATATAGTCACTGTGTTACATGTTTACAGGCACATTCTGTATATAGTCACTGTGTTACATGTTTACAGGCTCATTCTGTATATAGTCACTGTGTTACATGTTTACAGGCGCATTCTGTATATAGTCACTGTGTTACATGTTTACAGGCGCATTCTGTATATAGTCACTATGGTACATGTTTACAGGTGCATTCTGTATATAGTCACTGTGTTACTGTGGGATGGTTTAGGGGGATCAGAGATGGTTTAGAGGTGTGAGTGATGGTTTGTACTGAGGAAAGATGGAATTGGAGCGACAAAGCTTAAGGATTTTCCCTGTTTGAGCAAAAAGTAGAAAGTTGGGAGGAGTTCCCTTTGTTCCCAGTTTGTTGCTGGGATTGGACTCAGGGCAGATATCAGAAAGGGGGAAGGGTAGTGGTAGTAAAAAGGGAGTGCATTAGGCTGAAGATCAGTTCTAACCTTTTTTTCATTCTGGCCAGCTAACTCTATTTTACCATCACCATCTTTTACCATCACCAAAACCAACGACTGGATAAGTATTACTTGCTGTATCAATCTGTTATGTATACCCTATTATTATAGTCTGCTAAATATATAGATTCCTAGTTCTATTATTACTTGGATAAATAGATGCAGATTTTCCATTGTATTGATTTGTAGGTTTTATTTAGTAGATGCTTTGTGATATTCGTTATATTCCCTTGTTAGTTTTGTGTAGTATCTGCGCGATAGTAATTATGAATAGGTTAATTGTTCTGGTATAACTCTGCCAGAATTCAGTGATTTGTTGCTTTGTAGGTTATTAGGTGCATTTGGGTTCAGTAATTTTGCCTGTGTTTGTCTGCGGATTGCTGTACCTTATAGTTAAAGTGCTCACTCTAGCACATGACTGACAGTCAATGTTAAGAATCACACATGCGCTGGAGTCATTTTGTACTGAACAGGCCAAAATCATACAAAGCAACCCATTATAAACACATTGAAATCAAACAAATGACCTCCCTATACACACAAAAGGATCTCACTATACATAGTGAAATCACATGTAGGACCTCACTATAACACACCAAAATCACGCAAATGACTTTGCTATCACACACCGCTATCACACAAAAGACCTACATATCACACCCTGAAATCACACAAAAGACCTCGCTATCACACCCTGAAATCACAAAAAATACCTCTCTATAACACACTCAAATCACTGAAAAAACCAAAACGAAAACAGGAAAAATGGTCTTTAAAAAGGGTTCAGTCTTTAGTCCTGTGGCTCGCTGAAAAGAGCTCTCATGTCCGTTCTGTGACACTTATTATTTGTATAGTCTGTATGATCTTCTAATCATAGGAAATCAGTGACTGCATGGCTGGCGGCCATCTTAAGCCTCAAAAAGTCACATGGTCTGCTGTCAATGAGGAACTGCTGCAGCAGTAACTGTACCACCTGGTTTAAGCTTATATTTGCACAACTAAATTAATCCAGATCGTTTCTGCCAGACTTATGAATATATAACAATAACCAAATACACATCTAAATGTGTCTGTTATAATTTATGAAGAGGCTTATCAACTAAACAGTGATTTTGTATGTTAGCAAATGTTGTTTCATTATTTTGGTTAGGTTGATTTAACTTCGGGCCTATAGATTAATATACTAAGCAAGAAACCATTTCATTGGTGGACGTGGGTTAAAGACTTAAACACGTGTAGCCTCGTACTATTGGTAAAGGATTCCAGGGCTGGTGAGTCTTAAAATGGAGGATAAGGAAAATGGAGTAAGGGTTTTTAAGGAAGGCTTCAAGATACTGATTAGTGGTGAAGCGAAGGGGGGGGGGTAGGAAAGTAAAGCAGTTGAAATCAGCATATGAATTGCCAGAAGTCTTGCGAGAAAAGTGGGGGAAGGAGGTGTTGTTAGGTTAAATGGCTGGTCCTTTGGAGAAGTCCCCATTTATCTTAACCCAGGGGGCAGTCGGTGACTGAGGCTGTAACGTGGGGGTTTCTGTCCACGTGCAGACTGCTCCCTTTGAAGTCAGTATTCCGCTGAAGTCAGTATTCCGCAGAAGTACTGCTTCTGGTCCAGAATTCAGGCAATAACGTACAGAAGATCCTTGCTCTTTTCAACCCAAAATGGAGACTGCATTTATTTACATGTTGCAAGGGACACACACACACACAGAGGGGACAGGTGCAGAGAAAATGGAATCACACCCAGCTAGGAACAATGGATCAGATAACAGTGAGCTGGATGACCTTGGTTGCTGGGGGGGAGGGGAGGGGCTGATGGAAGCATGTGAAAACAAAAGGAATCCATTACTTACAGGGGTGGTATACTATACAAAGACTGGATCGTAATACAGAGGTTAAGCTATACAGAGAGAATACAATAGTCTACATTATACACAGAGCAATGAAATGTAAGGAAAAAGAAATACAAATAAACATTGGGGCGGTCGTTTCTTCACATAGGCAATAAGTAAGGAAGATGCTTCTGTTAGCTACCATTCATTCAATCAGGTGGTGAATTTGGTAAGGGTAGCTGGCGAGGGGACAGAGCTAAGCTTGATATAGATTCAGGCTGTACCACTGTGTCCAGAGGGTTTTCGTTTAATGGGGTCTAAGTTCGATGGGTAATTTTACATAGATAACTGCTTGCCCATTGGGGTGTGCAATATCCCGTGCTCCCTTTGAAAGGCTTTGTATCTTTTTTGCATTGGTTGGTGAAGAAGAGAGCAGGGAGGAGAAGTATAGTACATTACTTGGACGATTCCATGGTAATGGGTTCCAAAGGGACTGGAGAATGCGGTACGATCAGGAAGGGTAACGATATGTTATATTTCCTCCCTTGAGTTGATCGGGGACACTTGTAGGTGGTTTGGGGGGGAATGGCCAGACATTAAGATCGTATGGTGTGCAGGCAAATGGCCCAGGAGTGGATTCAAAGAGGTCGGGTTCAAAGCTTGGTGTTACTGGAATTTTTTATTTTCAATCGTCGGGGCAATACAACTCTGGGGGATAGAATTGGAGAATAAAAGCATTCCCCTTTTTTGGTCTGATAATCAAGGTGTGGTGCAGGTACTGAATAACATGTCTGCATCATCACCGCAGGTTGTAGCCTATGTCAGGTATTTGGTGTTGATATGTTTGAAAAGCAATATTAATTTCACGGCAAATCACATACCAGGGGTGTGACGGAACGGCCGCCACTATACCGTAGCGCGGTACAAAATTTAAAAAATGTTGTTTTAGTATGGTGTATTAAAGAATTCGTTAGGTTGTATTTTTATAAGTTCCCCCTGTAATTCTCCCCATGGTTGACCTGTTCCCCACCTGTCCACAGCCCCGGGAAGACGCCCGGTCTGTGAATGCCTCGAGCCGCCACTGACTGTCTCTGCCAAGCCGCCCAAACTTGCCCGCCTTGCCCCGCAGCGTGGAAACCATGCAGAAGAGCGCTTCTTGGCCAGTGGGCTCCTAAAAATAGGTGCTTACGGGGGTGCGAATTATAGAACGAAACACCCCGAGAAACCCGAACGCCGACCAGGGATCCCTCGCTGGGAGCGCGGCCGGCAACCAGTGACTCTTGCTCGGGTACAGCCGCGGATCCGATCCGGGCGCTTTTTGGACTGAACCAGCCCCCGGACCCGAGCTACCAGGCTGTACCCCCAGCATGCCGCCGCTCCCAGGGGATCACCCCGAAATCCCTGGTAAAACCCCAAACTCGGGCAGAATGCCACAAGGAGCGCTCACACCACAGGGGGGGCCGGGCGCTGGCCAGACAGGGAGAGGCTCTGGGAGGGGGGGAACAGACGGGCTGGCGCCGAGACCCGAGATAAGGGCTGCGCACCGTAGGGGTTCCCCCAGGTTAACCAAGGCAGATTGGGCTATGGCTTGAGGTACAAACACAGATCACCGCAGGAGGACTGAGGGCGGGCCAGGGGAGAACAATGGTTTCATTTCTCATAAATAACCCTGTATTCTCCATGTTAAAATAAACTCATACCTGTTTGAACCTTTACTCTTGCCTCGGCTAGTAATTGGGGATAACAGGGCTTGGGGAACCGCGACGCTGCAAGGACCGTGGAAAGAAACGCTGGATCACCGCCGAATCCCTACTGCCCGCTACTCCTGACTCTACACCCCCAGACCAGTTCGGCACTGACGGCGGATCTACCCGGGCAGGGTAGCAGGGATCCGCTACATTGGCTGGCAGCGCTGGGATCCGGCTGAGACCAGACAAGCAGGGGGAGATACAGCCGCTGGCTTGACCCTGGTCTCAGCCACTGCGACACGCCGAGCGTCTGGAGTAGACATCATCGGGGGGGAGAATCTGAGACCAGCCCAGCAGGGGGAGATACAGCCGCCGGCTTGACCCCGGTCTCAGACACCCCTGGGTTCGAGAGGTGGACAGTACCAGCAACGGCGGTGACCCCGTATGGCACAGCGCTACGAAGGGCTGAAGCGCACGGTCCTGAAAGAACTGTTAAAAGCCAGAGGCAAGGCGCCCGGAGGCAAGGCAAAAGCGGTCATCATCGGAGAACTGATGGAGGACGACCGCAACAGCGTGGCTCCCTCTGAGGGCTCCGAGACCTCGGAATGGAGGCGAGAGGTGCAGTGGCGGCTGGCCCTATACGGAACGGACCCCTCCGCCGACATCATTGGGAGGGTCCTGGCCGACACAGACAAGCTCCGCCAGGCAGAGATGCAGCAAAGGTCCGGGGGGTCGCTGTCCCCCCAAGGCAGTACCGGACCCCCCAAACAGAAAATACCGTTCGCTGCATTCAAACTCTTCCCAGAGGGGAGCGAAGACATCGACGGGTTCCTGCAGGATTTCGAGAGGCAATGTGCCCTGCAGGGGGTGGTAGTCCGAGACTGGGTACCCATCCTGGCGAGCAAACTGACCGGCACGGCGGCGGAAGCCTATCGGGCGGTGGCGGACGAAGACTGTATGGTGTACGAGCGGGTCAAGGAACATCTGCTGGCCCGCTATGCACTCAAGTTCGATTTCGAGCCTTAAGAAGGGGCACTCAGGACTCGTATGCGGAGTGGGGACACAGGATGCACCAGGCGCTCCGCAGCTGGATACAGGGGTGCCAAGCTACCCAACCGGACCAGATCGTCCAGCTGCTATTACTGGAGCAGTTCTACAACTACTCTCCTCCCGAGGTCCGAGACTGGGTGCGAGACCGGCGCCCCTCACCCTGTCTGAAGCCACCCGCCTTGCCGACGAGTACCAGGACGCCAGGCGAGTAGCCCCTCCGGCATCCGAGCCCCATCTCCCCCATCTCCCCGCTTCCATCCAGCGCCACAGTTACGCCCTGCTCCCCTCGAACGAGCACCCAGGCCACCGGCACCCTCCACCCCGGCTCCTCGGGTAGGACCCCGGTGCTATGGGTGTAACCAGATTGGACACATGAGAGACCGTTGTCCCCTGAACAACCAGCGTCCGGCACCGTCCCGGACAGCGCACCCACCGAGCCGAGCTACGGCATACTGCTGCCATCAGGAACCGGAACCCACAGCCACCCTCGAGGAAGACTGGGGCATCCTGCATGAGGCCAACCCCATGCAAGCAGCCGCGCAGGACAACCGTCAACACCATCGCCAACAAGTTCGGGTGAATGGACAACTTGCCAGTGGTCTGCGAGACACCGGTGCAACCCTTACCCTGGCACAGCCCCATCTTATCCCCTCGGCTGCTTCAACCGGGTATTCGGTGGCCGTCAGAGTCGCTGGCGGCCATGTGTATCGAATCCCTACGGCCCGCGTCCATCTAGATTGGGGCACAAATGCCCGGGACGTGGAGGTCAGGGTCATGAAGAATCTACCGTCCGAGGTCCTACTTGGCAACGACCTGGGATTGCGGACCTCCACCTTTTGAGGACCCTCATCCCGGCGGGGTATGCCCCGTTACCAGCCGCAATCAAGCACGGAAGGCTCCACCCACCGACTCCGAGGGGACCACGGTAAGCCAGACCAGACCAACACCCCCACTTGGCTCTGACAACGCCCCTGCCCTGACCTGGGATTCCCCGACGGACTTTGCCCAAGCCACCCGGGACGATATTACCCTTGCCCCATACCGACAACAAGCAGGGAGGGACCCGGGAGGGTTAGGGGAGGTGAGATTTGCCTGGGACCAAGGGAAGCTGTACAGGACATCGGGGGGAACGAGCCAGGGAATAGACCGAGTACCCCACAGGCAGCTGGTAGTGCCGGCGAAATATTGGCGCGATCTGTTAAGGATCGCGCATGATATTCCCCTTGCGAGCCATCTCGGGCACCGGCGGACATTGCACCGTCTGACCCAGAGCATTTTTTGGCCCGGATTATCAGGGGAAGTTAGGGACTACTGTCGGACGTGTGGGGTATGCCAACGAGTAGGGAAGCGGGGGGACGCCAAGAAAGCTCCCCTGAGACCATTGCCCATAGTGGGAGAACCTTTTAGATGGGTGGCGGTGGATCTGGTAGGACCCTTGGTAGTGCCTAGCCCTACGGGCGAGAAGTATATCTTGACCGTAGTAGACTACGCCACCAGGTACCCCGAAGCCGTGGCCCTCCGGGATATCCACGCAGAGACCGTTGCCGGAGCTCTGCTGCAGATCTTCTCCAGGGTTGGATTTCCCCAGGAAATCCTGTCTGACCAGGGCACACAATTTACGGCCGAGGTGACCCAGCAGCTCTGGAGGCTGTGCGGGATTAAACCCCTGTACAGCTCCCCTTACCACCCGCAGACCAACGGGCTCTGCGAGCGGTTCAACGGGACCCTCAAGCAGCTTCTCCGCACCTTTACCATGTCCCATAAGGACTGGGAACGCCATCTGCCCCACCTTCTGTTCGCGTACCGGAGGTACCCCAGGAAGCCACAGGCTTCTCTCCCTTTGAGCTACTGTACGGCCGGAGAGTCCGCGGCCCCTTGGACTTGCTCCGGGAGCACTGGGAAGGTGCTATGGCCGAGGAGGGGACCTCGGCCATAGATTATGTGCTTGAGTTTAGGGACCGGCTGCAGGAATTGACCGCCCTGGTACGGGACAATCTCCAAGCGGCCCAAAACCAGCAGAAGAGGTGGTGACCGGTCGGCTAGGAACCGCACCTTCCAGATAGGGCAGAAAGTGTTAGCACTCCGACCGGTCAAACAAAATAAGTTGCAGGCAGCCTGGGAAGGACCCTACAAAATCATAGAAAAGATCTGCGATACCACCTTCACCGCAGCTAGATGCTCAGATGAAAGGATACACAGAACCTTTCATGTGAACATGCTAAAACCGTTTTTCAAAAGGAAGAGGCAGTAGCCGCCATCTGCGCGCCGGACGCGGGGGATCTGGAGGATCTCCCCCTGCTGGTACTGCCCGGGGATCCAAGCACCCAGGGGATAGCCGATGTCCGGCTGGGCGAGGGGCTCACCCCCCCCCCCACAAGGAACAGGCTCAGCAGGTGCTACAGGAGCACCGAGACCTGTTCTCATCCCGTCCCGGCTACACCTCCGTAGCCCTGCATCGGGTCGATACCCAGAGTCAAGCCCCTTTGCGGCAGACGGCGTACCGAATCCCCGATGCAGTGAGAGACGGGATGCAGAAAGAGATCCGTGAGATGTTGGACCTAGGGGTAATAGAACCCTCCGAGAGCCCCTGGGCCTCCCCAGTGGTTCTAGTACCCAAGAAGGATGGCACTACTAGGTTCTGTGTGGACTATAGGAAGTTAAATGACCACACTGTCACTGACGCCTACCCCATGCCCCGAGTCGACGAACTCCTAGACCGGATTGCCCAGGGAAGCTTTCTCACCACCATTGACCTATGTAAGGGGTACTGGCAGATTCCCCTTGCCGAGGAAGGTGTGCCGAAATCGGCATTCATCACTCCGTTTGGCTTATACCAATTTCAGGTTATGCCATTCGGGATGAAGAATGCCCCGGCCACTTTCCAACGCATGGTGGATCGGCTGCTAGAGGGGATGCAAGACTTTACCAGCGCCTACCTAGATGACATAGCCATCTTCAGCAACACCTGGGGGGAACACTTACAGCATTTACAGGCCGTACTGGACCGCCTTGGCACCGCCGGTCTGACCATCAAACCAGACAAGTGCCACGTCGGCATGTCCGAGGTCCAGTACCTGGGCCACCGGGTGGGCTGCGGAAGGCAGCGCCCAGAACCCGCCAAGGTTGAGGCTGTTGCCCAGTGGCCCACTCCCCGCACCAAGACCCAGGTGTTGGCTTTTCTAGGTACGGCAGGATACTACCGCCACTTCGTCCCCAACTACAGCGCCATTGCCAAACCCCTGACTGACCTGACCCGCAAGAACCTTCCCAGACAGGTACTGTGGTCCCCGGAGTGTGAAGAAGCCTTCCAGCAGCTCAAGCGAGCCCTGGTGGGAGCCCCCGTGTTGACTGCTCCTGATTCCACTAAACGTTTTGCTGTCCACACAGACGCATCTATGTTCGGATTGGGAGCAGTGCTGAGCCAGGTCGGTGAAGACGGGCACGACCACCCGGTTGCCTACATCAGCCGGAAACTTTTACCCAGGGAGGTGGCTAATGCGGCCATCGAAAAGGAGTGCCTGGCCCTGGTATGGGCCCTGAAGAAATTGCAACCGTATCTGTATGGGCGCTCCTTCACGGTCCTCACGGACCACAACCCCCTGGTATGGCTAAACCGGGTGGTCGGGAACAACGGCAGGCTCTTGTGGTGGAGCCTGGCCCTCCAGCCCTTCAATTTTACCATCCAGTACCGGCCTGGGAAGCAAAATGGCAATGCGGACGGACTATCCCGCCAGACTGAGCTTGAAACTTAGGGTGGGTGGAGGCCATGGACATCCCCAAGCGGACCCGAAGAGGGTCTCACCGGGTCTGCCATCTGGAAACTTGGGGGAGATGTGTGACGGAACGGCCGCCACTATACCGTAGCGCGGTACAAAATTTTAAAAATGTTGTTTTAGTATGGTGTATTAAAGAATTCGTTAGGTTGTATTTTTATAAGTTCCCCCTGTAATTCTCCCCATGGTTGACCTGTTCCCCGCCTGTCCACAGCCCCGGGAAGACGCCCGGTCTGTGAATGCCTCGAGCCGCCGCTGACCGTCTCTGCCAAGCCGCCCAAACTTGCCCGCCTTGCCCCGCAGCGTGGAAACCACGCAGAAGAGCGCTTCTTGGCCAGTGGGCTCCTAAAAATAGGTGCTTACGGGGGTGCGAATTATAGAACGAAACACCCCGAGAAACCCGAACGCCGACCAGGGATCCCTCGCTGGGAGCGCGGCCGGCAACCAGTGACTCTTGCTCGGGTACAGCCGCCGAACTTTCCCCCTTCGCAGCTCGGGCTCCGTGGATCCGATCCGGGCGCTTTTTGGACTGAACCAGCCCCCGGACCCAAGCTACCAGGCTGTACCCCCAGCATGCCGCTGCTCCCAGGGGATCACCCCGAAATCCCTGGTAAAACCCCAAACTCGGGCAGAATGCCACAAGGAGCGCTCACACCACAGGGGGGGCCGGGCGCTGGCCAGACAGGGAGAGGCTCTGGGAGGGGGGAACAGACGAGCTGGCGCCGAGACCCGAGATAAGGGCTGCGCACCGTAGGGGTTCCCCCAGGTTAACCCAGGCAGATTGGGCTATGGCTTGAGGTACAAACACAGATCACCGCAGGAGGACTGAGGGCGGGCCAGGGGAGAACAATGGTTTCATTTCTCATAAATAACCCTGTATTCTCCATGTTAAAATAAACTCATTCCTGTTTGAACCTTTACTCTTGCCTCGGCTAGTAATTGGGGATAACAGGGCTTGGGGAACCGCGACGCTGCAAGGACCGTGGAAAACGCTGGATCACCGCCGAATCCCTACCGCCCGCTACCCCTGACTCTACACCCCCAGACCAGTTTGGCGCTGACGGCGGATCTACCCAGGCAGGGTAGCAGGGATCCGCTACAAGGGGTAAGGAAGGTGGTGGCGGATACATTGTCCTGATCAAGTGGGATGTGTTCCGACATGGGCATCATAGAGCAAGCAGTGAAAGGGTTGGATCGAGTTTTAAAGGGACAGAGAAGGTAGGACAGACCGTTTGTTTTAGAATATCTACTGAAGTTTGGCAGTAAGTGAATAAAGAAAGGACAGCTTGGTAGCATTTTAGCTGGTATTCCATACTTGGTTCGGTTAAAGGAAGAGGAGAACTGGGCTAAACAGTTTGTGGTGAGGAAGATCTTGAGAGCGTGGGGTACAGAGGAGGACAAGGTAGGAGATAAGATGGAGCGGATAAAAATCTTTTTAGGGCGGCATTTGTTTTAGCTTTTCAGCTGCCCTAAGGATTGAGGAACTAATTGCTCTGGATGAAAATTCTTCTCAATTAAGAAAGGAGGACCAGGGGATTCAGCAGGAGGAATTGTTTAGGAACGATGGCGTCCATTTGTCTGAGGCAGGGAACAACATCTTCATTGGCGACATTGAAGGCGTGATAAAGACCCTTGTGTAAGGTAAGTGGAAAGGTCACGGTCTTTAATTGGTGGCGGAAAAAGAGGGTCCTCATTTTTGGTGGCGGTGAAATATGCGGCCCTGGCACGTGGAGAGGCGATAGAGGGGGAGACTCTGTAGGTTAGGGGGTCTGGGTGGTGGTTTGTGCGGCCAAACACAGGTGCCTCCTGGTTTGAAGATCCTCCCGGCCTGCTATCTGCTATAAAGAGAGCAGCGTGTGGTCGCGCTAGCTTAGCCACGTGGGGCCGGCCGCTATTTCTGGGCAATGCTGGTGGTTCATTGCGGTTGCCAGTGTTATCTGATGTTACCTATTCCAAGAAAGCGAAGATCGCTGATAATTCTGCCACAAAGGCAATGGTTCTGGCCTTAATTAATAAAAGACGTGACCTTTTCAAACCGCCAATACCTTGTTGTGTGTTTTATTTATGAGGGGGCGGGGGAGAGTGAGGGGGGCTTGGTTTTGGGAGGGAAGTAAAGGTAACTTAGGAGAAAGGAAATGGTGAAAGAGAAATAAGGGTAAAATTCTTAAGGAGGATCAGGGATGGTTTAGGGGTGTGGGGGATGGTTTAGGGGTGTGGGGGATGGTTTAGGGGTGTGGGGGATGGTTTAGGGGGGGATCAGGGATGGTTTAGAGGTGTGAGTGATGGTGTAGGGGGATCAGGGTTGGTTTAGGGGCATGAGCAGGGCCGGCGCTAGTGTAAGGCAGCACAGGCGGCTGCCTTACTATTCTGGCTTTCTGCCAGTTGAGGGGCGGAAAAATCTGGACCACCCAGCGAGCGGAGGCCTTGCAAGGATCGGGCACAAGGTTTCCCATTTACTCGGCAGCGTGTGGGATCCCACTCCCACACGCTGCACCGGAAGTAAAGGCCCTGGGGGGGGGGGGTGCAGAGGAGGAGGAAGACGAGGCTGCCAGACCACAGCTCACATGGGAACATGCTGGCCCCGCCCATCCACCCCCTTCCTCCTCACAGCAGCTAGCAGAGCCTCCCTCCCCTGCTCCTGTGCAGGAAGTGTCCAGCACGTGCAGGGTGGGGGGAGTGGAGAGAGACCAGCTGAGCTGTAACCATGGAGGCAGCCAGGGATTTGAATCCTAGGGTAAGTAGCAAGCAGGGGGTGTGAGTATGGGGGTGAGCATGGGGGAGGTGTGTGTGTAAGCATGGAGTGTGTGTCTGTGTGTGTGAGCATGGGTGAATGAGAGCATTGGGTGTGTGTGAGCATGGGGAGGTGGGTGAGAGCATGGGGGTGGAGGTGTGTGTGTGCAGGGGTATGAAATGAATTAAAGGGGAGATTGAATTGAAGGGAGAATGAATTGAGGGGAAGAATGATGTGAGTTGGGGCAAATTTACCCATATGTGAGCTGGGGCTATATAGATATATATATATCTGGACATGTTTTGGTCTGAGGTCTCTGTGTGTATATATATATATATATGTATATGTATCTGGACTTGTTCTGGTCTGTATATATGTATCTGAGTGGGCATGATATTGGTGAATACCTGAAAAAAAGTATTGGTACTTGTACTCGGTCTTAAAGTGGTATCGGTGCAACACTAGAGTGTGTGTATATGTATGTGTGCATATATAGAGATTATTATGGCACCTCTATCCTGATTGGCTTGACATGACACGGATGGGGGGGGGGCACAAAAACGCACCTTCGCCTGACTAGACAAAAATGCTTGCACCGGCCCTGGGCATGAGGGATGGTTTAGGGGGATCAGGGTTGGTTTAGGGGTGTGGGGGATGGTTTAGGGGGATCAGGGATGGTTTAGGGGTGTGGAGGATGGTTTAGGGGGATCAAGGATGTTTTAGGGGGTTCAGGGATGGTTAAGGGGTGTGAGTGATGGTTTAGAGGTGTAAGTGATGGTTTAGGGGGATCAGGGATGGTTTAGGGGTGTGAGGGATGGTTTAGGGGGATCAGGGTTGGTTTAGGGGTGTGGGGGATGGTTTAGGGGATCGGGGATGGTTTAGGGGTGTGGAGGATGGTTTAGGGGATCAGGGATGGTTTAGGGGTGTGGAGGATGGTTTAGGGGATCAGGGATGGTTTAGGGGGTTCAGGGATGGTTTAGGGGTGTGAGTGATGGTTTAGGGGGATCAGGGATAGTTTAGAGGTGTAAGTGATGGTTTAGGGGGATCAGGGATAGTTTAGGGGGATCAGGGATGGTTTAGGGGTGTGATTGATGGTTTAGGGGGATGGTTTAGTGGTGTGAGTGATGGTTTAGGGGGATCAGGGATGGTTTAGGGGTGCAGGGTTAAGAGATGTCTCTTTAGGGGTGATTTTGGGTCAGTAAGTGCTGAGGCAGGGGTCGCTGTTTTGGGGTTAATTCATTCGGTTTGCCGCATTGATCCCATAATCTGTTAATGTGAAGATAAAGCCGCCGGCTGTGAAAATGATGTCACTGAATAGATATCGCAGACACACGGCGTCAGATCGCTGGAGAAATGCAAAGGAATCACACATTTCAGGTCAAAATAGCTGGATTTGATTTCCATTTTCTCAACTCTGCCAATTCTAGGTGAGCCGTTACCGTGCAACTCTGCACCAGATCCAGGGGTCACAGTCCTGTCATCTCACCCCTCACATCCTCTGCCATGTTTCTGCACATAGTAACCAATACTACCCCTGTGTTTTGTAAGCCGGGCCGGCCAGACTCGGGTCCAGGATGCAGGTTTTACTCGGCATAACCGGGCCAGCCTTTTCACCCTCGTCCCAGCACAGTCTGTGCCAGATAAAGCCGTGTGTTTACCGTGCACGGGATTATATGACTTGGTGCACGCTTTCCCACAGCCCGGCCCACCCAGAAAATAAACCCTGGCCCTGCCAGGAACAAGTCCTGTTAACTGTGAGACTGCTGGAAGACTCTGGCACAGCCTCTCCGTCACCTCCACGGGAACCAGGCACAGCATGCACACGGCAACACCGGCCTGATAACAGAACCCACGCCGAATGGTGAAATGACCTAAAAGCAACACCAGAAAACCACGCCGTGTGTGTGTCCGTCCCAAGGGGCGTGTGGGTCACATGAGGCGTGTGGGACATGGGACACATGGGGCGTGTGGGTCACATGGGGCGTGTGTGGGACATTGGGTGTGTGGGTCTCATGGGGCGTGTGGGTCTCATGGGGCGTGTGGGTCACATGGGGCGTGTGGGACATGGGGCTCATGGGGTGTGTGGGTCACATGGGGCGTGTGGGTCACATGGGGCGTGTGGGTCTCATGGGGTGTGTGTGGGACATGGGGTGTGTGGGTCTCATGGGGCGTGTGGATCACATGGGGCGTGTGGGTCACATGGGGCGTGTGGGTCACATGGGGCGTGTGGGTCTCATGGGGCGTGTGGGTCTCATGGGGCGTGTGGGTCTCATGGGGTGTGTGTGGGACATGGGGTGTGTGGGTCTCATGGGGCGTGTGGATCACATGGGGCGTGTGGATCACATGGGGCGTGTGGGTCACATGGGGAGTGTGGGTCACATGGGGCGTGTGGGTCTCATGGGGCGTGTGGGTCTCATGGGGTGTGTGGGACATGGGGTGTGTGGGTCTCATGGGGCGTGTGGATCACATGGGGCGTGTGGATCACATGGGGCGTGTGGGTCACATGGGGCGTGTGGGTCTCATGGGGTGTGTGGGACATGGGGCGTGTGGGTCTCATGGGGTGTGTGGGACATGGGGCGTGTGGGTCACACTGTGTTAAAAGACCTCTGGGAAATTGTTACCACTGGTAGGACGAGCACCGTTTATTGAAGGGGCTGCCGGGAATCACACCGGGTCCCACTGGCACAAGTCGGCGGTGTCCCATGCAGCAGTGAGCACAAGGCCCGGTGGAAAGGCACATGGGGTACATAGGCTTTAATGATTGCGATAACGTTCCTACCACAGCCTCGGCTACATCTACACCTGCTGAGCAGCCGGCGGACTGTGTGAATGTGACCTCCGTGTGTGCGGGGAGTATGATGGACACCTCTCCTAAGATCAGGAGGTCTGGGACCACTTTACATTATCCTGCATCCCCTCATACCAGACCCCCCGCGCCCCCTCATACCGGATCCCATTGCCCCCTCATACCGGATTCCCTCGCCCCCTCATACGGACCCCCTCACCACCCTCATACCGGACCCCCTCGCCGGGTTTTCCCCAATTTGACCATTTTGATGTATAAAACTGTAATACTGCCCAGAACCCCCGTAACGGAGCAGCGCCGGCCCCAGGTCACACAGCACGTCCAGTTATCGGTTCCTTCTCTCAGCCCCCCCGCGTCCTGACCCAGACAAGTACAGACCTGTAACCTGGCGCTGCCATGAAGACTGCCAAGGAAGTGCCAAGGCGGAGCCGGCCACGTTGTGCCCTTTCTATTGTGACTGAAACATCGGCAAACAGTGCTGTGCAAATGTATTTATTCAGGTGAGGACGCGGCTCTCGCCCCACAAACCGCCCACGACAAACACAAAGTGGCAATACTGCCCCGCGCGCCGGCAACATCATTAACCCTCTCCTGCCATGCGCACCACGACAGGAGCGAACACCAAATGCATTATCAAAGATTATTATATGCATGGCACCCCGCACTTCCCTGACACGTGGCACCCTGCGCTTCCCTGACACGCGGCATCCTTCCCACACCTCGCCGACACGCGGCATCCTTCCCACACCTCGCCGACACGCGGCATCCTTCCCACACCTCGCCGACACGCGGCATCCTTCCCGCACCTCGCCGACACGCGGCATCCTTCCCGCACCTCGCCGACACGCGGCATCCTTCCCGCACCTCGCCGACACGCGGCATCCTTCCCGCACCTCGCCGACACGCGACATCCTTCCCGCACCTCGCCGACACGCGGCATCCTTCCCGCACCTCGCCGACACGCGGCATCCTTCCCGCACCACGCCGACACGCGGCATCCTTCCCGCACCACACCGACACGCGGCATCCTTCCCGCAACTCGCGGCATCCTTCCTGCACCTCGCCGACACGCGGTGTCATGCCCCATGATTTAGGATTTATTGGATATTTTTCTGTTTTGTGTTGAATCTGCCTTTGCTGCTTATATGCTATTGATTTCATAGCTATTTTGGCCCTTCTGGGTTTCCTTAGCTTTTCTCTATCAGCTAGTTCGCACCCTTCTGCTCAGTGTCTTGTTGTTAGTTACTTCCTGGTTACATAGCAGCCATGCTGTGCTCACTGCTAGACAGAAACTAATGTCTTTTTACCTGCATTGCTGTACACTATTACAAGATTGTCAGTCTGATCATTAAACTCTTCAACTGGATTCATCTTTCTACATGTCAGTTTTGCTATCTGCTGAACTTCATTGTGAGAGTACTGGTCAAATACAGACTTCGCTAGTCTAAAGCACCCACGTCTCACAGCTTTGCTTATGGAAGCAGAATATGCGTCACCCCGCACCTCTCCAACACGCCGCATCCCGTACCTCTCCGACACGCGGCATCCCGCACTCCGTCGTGCCCTGTGCCCAGGGCCGGCGCTAGTGTAAGGCAGCACAGGCGGCTGCCTTACTATTCTGGCTTTCTGCCAGTTGAGGGGCGGAAAAATCTGGACCACCCAGCGAGCGGAGGCCTTGCATGGATCGGGCACAAGGTTTCCCATTTACTCGGCAGCATGTGGGATCCCACTCCCACACGCTGCACCGGAAGTAAAGGCCCTGCGGGGGGGGGGTGCAGAGGAGGAGGAAGACGAGGCTGCCAGACCACAGCTCACATGGGAAGATGCTGGCCCCGCCCATCCACCCCCTTCCTCCTATCAGCAGCTAGCAGAGCCTCCCTCCCCTGCTCCTGTGCGGGATGTGTCCAGCACGTGCAGGGTGGGGGGAGTGGAGAGAGACCAGCTGAGCTGTAACCACAGAGGCAGCCAGGGATTTGAATCCTAGGGTAAGTAGCAAGCAGGGGGTGTGAGTATGGGGGTGAGCATGGGGGAGGTGTGTGTGTAAGCATGGAGTGTGTGTCTGTGTGTGTGAGCATGGGTGAATGAGAGCATTGGGTGTGTGTGAGCATGGGGAGGTGGGTGTGAGCATGGGGAGGTGGGTGTGAGCATGGGGAGGTGGGTGTGAGCATGGGGAGGTGGGTGTGTGTGTGAGCAGGGGTGAGGTGTGTGTAAGCAGGGGTGATGTGTGTGTGTGTGTGCGTGTGTGAGCAGGGGTGATGTGTGTGTGTGCGTGTGTGAGCAGGGGTGGTGTGTGTGTGAGCAGGGGTGGTGTGTGTGTGTGTGTGAGCAGGGGTGATGTGTGTGTGAGCAGGGGTGATGTGTGTGTGTGCGTGTGTGAGCAGGGGTGGTGTGTGTGTGAGCAGGGGTGGTGTGTGTGTGAGCAGGGGTGGTGTGTGTGTGTGTGTGTGTGTGTGAGCAGGGGTGGTGTGTGTGTGTGTGTGAGCAGGGGTGGTGTGTGTGTGTGTGTGAGCAGGGGTGATGTGTGTGTGTGCGTGTGTGAGCAGGGGTGGTGTGTGTGGAGCAGGGGTGGTGTGTGTGTGAGCAGGGGTGGTGTGTGTGTGTGTGTGTGTGTGTGAGCAGGGGTGGTGTGTGGTGTGTGTGGCAGGGGTGGTGTGTGTGTGTGTGTGAGCAGGGGTGATGTGTGTGTGTGCGTGTGTGAGCAGGGGTGGTGTGTGTGTGAGCAGGGGTGGTGTGTGTGTGAGCAGGGGTGGTGTGTGTGTGTGTGAGCAGGGGTGATGTGTGTGTGTGTGTGAGCAGGGGTGATGTGCGCGTGTGAGCAGGGGTGATGTGCGCGTGTGAGCAGGGGTGATGTGTGTGTGTGTGTGAGCAGGGGTGATGTGTGTGTGTGTGTGTGAGCAGGGGTGATGTGCGCGTGTGAGCAGGGGTGATGTGTGTGTGTGTGTGTGTGAGCAGGGGTGATGTGTGATCAGGGGTGATGTGCGCGTGTGAGCAGGGGTGATGTGTGTGTGTGTGTGTGTGAGCAGGGGTGATGTGTGATCAGGGGTGATGTGCGCGTGTGAGCAGGGGTATGAAATGAATTAAAGGGGAGATTGAATTGAAGGGGTGGAGGAATTGAGGGGTGAAATTAATTGAGGGGAAGAATGATGTGAGCTGGGGGCAAATTTACCCATGTGTGAGCTCTGGGGGCAAATATACCCATGTGTGAGCTGGGGGCAAATATACCCATGTGTGAGCTGGGACAAATATACCCATATGTGAGTTGGGGCAAATATACCCATATGTGAGCTGGGGCAAATATACCCACGTGTGAGCTCTGGGGGCAAATATACCCATGTGTGAGCTCTGGGGGCAAATATACCCATGTGTGAGCTCTGGGGGCAAATATACCCATATGTGAGATGGGGCAAATATACCCATATGTGAGCTGGGGGCAAATATACCCTTGTGAGCTGGGGCTATATATATATCTATGTGAGCTGGGGGCAATATATATACCCTTGTGAGCTGGGGCAAATATATCCATGTGAGCTGGGAGCAATATATATATATATATATATATGGACATGTTTTGGTCTGAGGTCTCTGTGTATATATATATATATATGTATATGTATCTGGACTTGTTCTGGTCTGTATATATGTATCTGAGTGGGCATGATATCGGTGAATACCTGAAAAAAAGTATTGGTACTTGTACTCGGTCTTAAAGTGGTATCGGTGCAACACCAGAGTGTGTATATATGTATGTGTGCATATATAGAGATTATTATGGCACCTCTATCCTGATTGGCTTGACATGACACGGATGGGGGGGGCACCAAAACGCACCTTCGCCTGACTAGACAAAAATGCTTGCACCGGCCCTGCCTGTGCCTCTAACGCACGGCTTCCCGCACTCTGTCGTGCCCTGTGCCTCTCTGTAACACACGGTATCCCGCACTCCAACACACGGTATCACGCACTCCGTCGTGCCCTGTGCCTCTGTAACACATGGTATCCCGCACTCTGTTGTGCCCTGTGCCTCTCTGGAACACACGTATCCCGCACTCCGTCGTGCCCTGTGCCTCTCTGTAACACACGTATCCCGCACTCTGTCGTGCCCTGTGCCTCTCTGTAACACACGGTATCCCGCACTCCGTCGTGCCCTGTGCCTCTCTGTGACACACGGTATCCCGCACTCCGTCATGCCCTGTGCCTGGCAGGAGGAGGTATAGGCCATGGTGGGTGACGGGGCAGCAGCAGTTTTGGAGTAAGCGCTGCTTGCAGTCAGTGATGTGATGGATGTGACGCGGCGCCTCACTCAGGCAGAAAGCGGATTAGCAGGGAATGCACGGATTCCTGGCAGGGATCCCACCTCCAATTACTCCCAGACACAGGTTTATATAATGACCATCAAGCGGAGGGTGCAGGTGCTGACAGGGCGCAGGTGGGGCATGAGATGTACGTTCCTTTATGCTTATACTGTGACAGGCTGTTGGCATCTAAGGGGTTAAGGAGTGAAGCCTCATTACCAGAGCTACGTCTGGAGCATCACATAGCGCATGTTACGGCGAGAGCTTTCACGAAGGTTTGGATCCTCAGGTCATTGCATGAAAGCCGTGACCAGTGGCCTGGCTGGCACAGAGCCACGTGTACGTGTTTACCGCGGAGAACGAGCCACCTGATGAACACATCACAGTCGCCATGGAAACCATCACAATCCTCCTGGTTTCTGCTTCTCTTTCACAGCTTTAGATTTTTCCAGAGATCAGTTGCTGAGGTTTAACATCACGTCAGTTTTCTACAAGCGATGATAAAATAACACCTTAGTGTTTACACGGGATCCTGCGCGCCCACTAATTACAGGTGTGGATGAAACAGCCTGACCGCGGCCAGCAATACCTGCGGTTATGTAAGAACATCCTGGTGCGGGGGCTCGGCACGTATAAAGGCACCATTGTTCCAGAGGTTTAAACCGAGTCTCCAAGAGAATATTCACATTCCCCAGATCTCAGCGTATGCACACATTTAACCATTTATCCACCAGAGGGCTATAGAAGCACCGCTAAGGCCAGACACTACAGTGACACTACACAGCAATAAAACTCACAGTAATGTGCAGTGTGTATGAGCGTATCACATGGCTCCGCAGCAATAAAACTCACAGCAATGTGTGGTGTGTATGAGCGTATCACAGAATCCACAGCAATAAAACTCACAGTAATGTGCAGTGTGTATGAGCGTCTCACAGAGCTCCACAGCAATAAAACTCAGTAATGTGCGCTGTGTATGAGCGTATCACATAGCTCCACAGCAATAAAACTCACAGTAATGTGTGTTGTGTATGAGCGTATCACAGAGTGCCACAGCAATAAAACTCACAGTAATGTGCGGTGTGTAGGAGCGTATCACAGAGCTACACAGCAATAAAACTCATTAATGTGCGCTGTGTATGAGCGTATCACATAGCTCCACAGCAATAAAGCTCACAGTAATGTGCGGTGTGTATGAGCGTATCAGAGCGCCACAACAATAAAACTCACAGTAATGTGCAGTGTGTATGAGCATATCACAGAGCTTCACAGCAATAAAACTCAGTAATGTGCACTGTGTATGAGCGTATCACATAGCTCCACAGCAATAAAACTCACAGTAATGTGCGGTGTGTATGAGCGTATCACAGAGCTCCACAGTGCTAAAACTACCAGGAATATGCGGTGTGTATGAGGGTATCACATGGCTCCACAGCAATAAAACTCTCAGTAATGTGCGGTGTGTATGAGCAGATCACAGAGCTCCACAGCAATAAAACTCACAATAATGTGCAGTGTGTATGAGGGTATCACGGAGCTGTACAGCAATGGATCACAGTGGTTACCTTGGGTTCTACTTGATCTGCCTTTTAGTGATTTGGTAGGTTTTAGAACGGTTGTTATTTATTTATTTATAAAGGATTTTACCAGGAATTATACATTGGGATTTCTCTCGTTTTCAAGTATGTCCTGGGTTATTGCACACACATGTTACAGGGCTGCACATTGACAAATATAACATGCGTGAATCATCGCCCCTTATTTATCTAAAAAAAGAGACTCATTCTGGTTTCTGGTAAATTCACAGCCGCCAGCCTGACCTGGCTCTGAGAGCTCGGAAATGTGATGTAATGAGAGGATTTAATACACCATTATTATGGTTATTATTCCAGGCCTGGCTCTGTGGATACGGCAGGTTCGGGGGGGTGATAGCGGGTTTGTTCCACTCCACAGGACGATGAGTATATTCCCAGCCTGACTGCCGTATGAGCAGAGATCCATCAAGTCCACCACCGGATCCTTCACACATCAACATACAACAGATCCCAAACTTAAAACTTCACCTTTGTGTGAGAGGCCGAACCCGATGGACACATGTCTATATTCAACCTATGTAACCATGTAACCAAGTAACCATGTAACCAAGTAACCATGTAACTATGTTGTACGGGACTCAGGTCAGTAGATGGCCACCATCTTGAGCCAAGCGGCCATCTTGTTCAGAACATTGGTTCACTTGAATCTAAATAAGTAGATATTAGCTTCAATTAGAATGTAGCTTGCATAGAATCTTTGGAATGTGTTAAACGAACAGTAAAGCAATTAAACTTACGAGGATTCGGGCGTTGCTGGCACAAAGTGACAGGATGGGAGAATAGTTACTTCAAGGTCAGAGATGCCAGAGTCCGAACAAAGGGAAGTGTGAAACCAGAGGAGGCCTTATCTAGGATATACAATAAACAAGTCCTAGGGAGGTGGGCATAGGCAGGATCCAGAGAAAGTGGTAAATCCTCTATTGTCAAAATATCATGAAGTCTGCCAATTTATGACCATTGTGTGGAATGTCTTTGTATTCAATTAAGGGAGGTATGGACCCACGTGGGGTGGGATAGAGTCACCACGGGGTGGGCTAATTGGGATGTACCTAATTGTGTATTCGGGGTATAAAACCCCATGTTTGTATGTAATCTGGGCTCAGTCCTTGCGATTCAATCCAGACTGTGCAGCTGACGTCACAATAAAGTTTGCCTTTCCTGAAGAGACTCATGTCCAGTCAATCCTTGTCCGTGCCGGCCCGGCCTATTCCCGAGTGAACCAGGTGGATTCCGGTAACATTTTTGGGGGCTCGTCCGGGATCCCAGGCTTTTACCGGTACGGCAATGGCTGCTGAACACCGTAGCGGTTGACTGCAGGTGTGAGTGATCCCGCCGGTTGGGCGTCCGTTGAAGGTGAGCTGACATCTGCAGGCGCCAAGCAGGATTTCCTGTTCAGTGGACCTCGTCTTGTCCCAAACGAACCCCCGGCCCGGGAAGCTGTGACACCACCGAGTCCGAGGAAACAGCGAGCAGCGAGGCAATAGGTAAGGTGTTTTTGTGTCTGTGTGTATTGGATAAAGGTATAGGGCAGCGTCCGACCAAAGTTGGGCTAGGAGACCCGCGGCCACGGTCACGGTCTCGTCGGTATACCGAACCCGCCGCCGAAAGCACGGGAGCCAGAGAGTGGCTAGCGCGTGTCTGGACCTGGGGGATCGGATATTGACTTGGTGTTCTGAATCTGAGGGAGAGGGTAGCCACGTGGAACGGTGTTGTTGTAGTTAGTATTGTAAATAGAACTGCTGCACGTGGACAAGAAAGGAGGAGGGATTCTGTGACTGGGCTGAGAGCCCTGAGTCAGTGCTATTGTGTATCTTAGTTGAAAAGGGGGCCGGTAAGAGAAGCAGTAAGCTTCGGGGCCAGCGGTAGCTGCAGCTGAGTGGTGCTAGGTGGGCTTTATGCCCCTGGCAAATTGGAATAGCAGGAGTGTTGCCACGGAACGGGATACACATAGCTGAAAGCAGACAAGAGTAGAGAAAAATAATTAACTGGGTATAAGGTGCCTGCTGGGACGGCGTGCCCTAGGCAACGGAAAGAGTAGAATTGTTTCTGTATTGTTTTGTGCTGAATTTATCTGGTACAGTACGTGCTGTGATTTATTTATTTATAAAGGATTTTACCAGGAAGGATACATTGAGATTTCTCTCGTTTTCAAGTATGTCCTGGGTTCGAGAACATTGAGTGGTTACAGAAATACAAAATTGCTGAGAGTGCTGTGAGTGAGTGAGCGCCTACTTGCTTAGCAAGGAAGCAAATCTGAGAGTGGACTCTGGAGGTACGTTTCCAGCTCAGGCGACTGCACTTGGCTACCAAAGGAGGAAGCGAATACGACACGAGAGAATTGTTGATTGAAGTACCAGACAGTTGATTTAAAAGTGACTTTGCTGAAAATAATATCTGTATTGTGAAGAAGTTACTGCTATCAAGAGTAACCATGGGTAACGGGTCATCTAAACCCAAGAAAGCAAAGGAGGGTGAAACACCCCTGGAATATATGGTGCACAATTTTGAAGCGTTATATGAAACACATCACTATGGTGTGGAATTAAGTAATGAAAAATTAAAACTGTTGTGTACAATAGTTTGGCCAATGTTGGTCCCCGAATGGCCAGAGCAGGGGTCTATGGACCTGGAGTTAATACAGAGAATGCACTCCCAAATTACTGGGAGATATGGTCACCCTGATCAGTACCCGTACATAGATATATGGAGGTATTGTGTGAGGGACAAGAGTCATTTTATTATGATGGCAGGGCAGAATAAGAAACAGGAACCCCCTGCCAATGAGACAAAGGGTAAACAGGGTAAACCAGTGTTGGTAGGACACCCGGAGGAGATCGATTCCCTTCCGCCGCCTTACCCTTCTTGCTATGGGGCAGCAAGGGAGGCTTTGGGTGCCACGGTTGCGCGGGTGGAGAGGGGGGGCAGGCTGCTGCTATTATCCCGCCTGCTCCCTCAGCTCTGGCTCGTGATATCGCGGAGGAGGGGGCGGCGGATGGAGAGTTCCCTGCAGATAAAATTGAGATGCCTGATGGGACCGTATACCAGTTAGTGACCCCTAAAGGGAGTGGGGATGGGGGTCCTAGAGCTACCACACGCGCTGCCAATAATATACATAAACCCCGAGATGTATATCAACACAACCCTGGCAAGAGTAAATTGCAGCTTCCCCTTACGGGAGGTGCCAGGTCCCCCTCTAGAGAACGGAGAGCCAGGGCCAGTACACTTCACATATGTCCCGTTCACGACAACAGATTTATTTAATTGGAAAACACATACACCACTTTATTCCGCGAACCCCGCAGCAGTGGCCAGTATGATAGAGTCAGTTATCCTCACACATAATCCCACCTGGGCAGATTGCCAGCAACTACTGCTGACAATACTGATGTAGGCATAGCTCACCTACAGACATACCGGACAGCAGTAATGATGGGGGTTAAAGCGGGAGGGATGAAGCCTACAAATATGGGAAAAATAGAGGATATAGTGCAAGATCTTAAAGAAACCCCAAGTGCATTTTTAGAAAGACTACTAGATGCATATAGGATGTATAGTCCAATTGACCCGGAGGCTGCAGAGAATCAGCGGCTAGTGAACTCCTCCTTTGTGAGTCAGTCACAGAGGGATATATGCAATAAAATACAGAGGTTAGATGGATTTTTAGGAAAAGGAATTAGTGAATTGGTAGAAATTGCTAATAAAGTATATCATAACCGGGATTTAGAAGAAAAGCGGGAGGAGATACGGAGACAGAGAGGGCAGACTGGTGTAGTTGCCTACATGGGAAACGGGAGAGGTGCATCTGATAGAGGGAGGGCAAGGGGTCGAGGGGGGAGAGGTAGGGGAGCCCCTAGGGAACCCCTAGAGCCCAATCAGTGCGCATTTTGTCAGGTTGAAGGTCACTGGAAAAACGAATGCCCAGAAAAGTTGGGTAATAATGGGGTACAGGTAGAGGCTGGTGCCTCGGGAGGTCATGCCTCAAATGGACAGGTAACAAATGGCAGATATGAAAGAAATGATGCTGCCGGTTCAGGGTTTGTTGGGTTGGCGGGAACGTCATTTGAAGGGCAAGGTATATATTGACACGGACCTGGGCCCATCCCACTCGGTAATCACGAGCCCACGGTCACAGTAAGGGTGGATAAAAAGGTAATTTTTATGGTGGATACTGGCGTCGAATATTCTGTTGTAACACAACAAATTGCACCCCCAATGGGAAATGAGGTTGACATTATGAGAGGAATGGGGGTGTCACGGGATGGCCCAGCAACCCCAGCCAGGGGCGGTGCAGTGACAATGGGGACATGGACACTTGGGTGTGGTGGCACACACCCCGTTTATCAGTATTTTTATTTAGATGTGATTGTGTGGTGTTAATAAAGTGTTCCCCGTTGGTTTATGGTGTAATGTATTTTCCCCTTGTTTGCCTTGCTCGCCGCCATTTTCCGATCCTTGTGGCGCAGTTGGAATTCTCGTTTCGGAAAATGGCCGATTCGAACCATCCGGTTCGAATCGTAAAATGGCCGATTCGGACCATCCGGTCCGAATTGGCGACTCCCTGAAGGCCAAGGGCCAATGGGTCCTGGGAGGGCGGGCAAGGAGTCCCATTGTATTCTAATTGTGTGCAGAGGTAATAAATGCTTGGACTGTAATCAATAAAGGCAGATTCTGCAGTGCATTCAGCTTTGACTGGTGTGACTTTATTCTCCACCGTATTTTCGCATCTGAGTGTCCCCCGCGGCCTCAGAGTACGGTGCCCACTCGGATACGATCCGAATCGAGCGCTCTGACCCTGCATCGAGTATCAGGGCAGAGGCGCTGCTCAGGAAGATTCGGTCCAGGAAGACGGAGATCCGAACCGAACGGCCCCAGCCGGGAACCGCGCTTCGGCATTGCGGTAAGACCCGAACTCTCCACTGGTCCCGCCATATCCGAAGCTCCCTCCCATACCGATCCGAAGCCTTCCAGTTCCGATCCGACCCGCCATCCCTTCCCGACTCGAAACCTCCACCGCCCAAGATCCGAAGAGACACCCGCCCCCGGATCGGAAACGTTTCCCGCATAAGATCCGAAACGTTTCCCCATAAGATCCGAATCTTTCTCCGCGGCTGCTAGGGCCGATTCCCACAGGCGTCCCACACCCGCCAGGTCAGGGAACCAGTTGCTCGGGACGCTGAGTGCTGCGCGGCTCAGTGGTCGGACTGGTTCCAGGCAGGGGTCCCCTCCACCGCCCGCTAACCCTACCCTAGGGTCACGCCAGGCCGCACGAGACGCCGAGTGTGCGCCACTCGGTAGTCGGGCCAGCGGTAAGCGACGGGGTCACGCAGATAGAGCACACCCGCAGGCGGAACAACATCTCCATTCCGTCATACTGGTGGCAGCGGTGGGATAGCTCTCTGCAGACCCCAGGGGGACCCTCATCATGATCAAGTATACTGCCTACAAGCGGGACGTCCTGCGTGGGATGCTGGAGAATCGGGGCGGGGTCCCGGGCTCCAAGAGTCGGGAGACCCTGATAGAGGAGTTGAGGAGAATAGATCAGGAGGAGGCGTTCGCGGCGTTGCCCGCGGACCCAGTACCGGCTGCCGTCCCCGCTGAGGCCGAGGATAGTGAATTCTGCCGGAAGATGCGGGAGCGGATCTCCATGATGGGTCTGGCCCCATCGGAAGCAGAGCTGAGGAATCTGGGTCGGGAACTCGGTCAGGAAGAGGAGAGGGAGAGAGAGAGGGTGCACGAACTGCGGCTGGCCGAAGTGCGAAGCCGGCGGGAGTAGCCGCTCGCCATCGGACCGATACTCCGGGCGGAAAGTGCCGTTCCAGGCGTTCAAGGAGTTCCGGGAAGCCGAGGAAGAAATCGAAAGCTATCTCCAAGACTTTGAGCGCCTGTGTCGGGTGCATGAAGTGCACCGGGCCGACTGGATCCGGATCTTGGCGAGTAAGCTGACCGGTCGGGCCGCCGAGGCCTATCGTACGGTGCCGGACGACGAGGCCACCAGCTACTCGCACGTCAAGCAGGCGCTGCTGAGTAGATATGCCGTGACCCCGGAAGCTAGCCGGACGAAGTTCCGGAATTCTCGCCGGCCCAGTGGCGCCACCCACGTGGAGTGGGCCATCGGCTGCAGAGGGACCTGCGCACCTGGCTCTCGGGAAGCCAAGCGGAGACGGTGGCCGAGATCACCCAACTGCTGCTGCTCGAGCAGTTCTTCGAGCACACACCCTCCGCTATCCGAGAGTGGGTGCGCGACAAGAAGCCCCATACGGTGCAACAAGCGGCCACCTGGGCCGACGAGTACACGGACACCCGGAAGTTGCCGGGGGGGGAGCGGACCCTGGCCAGCCGTCCCGTTTTACCCGCCCCACTACCTCCACCACCTCCACCACCAGCGGTCCGGGCGCCTGTAGCACGGGCTCCCAGCCGGCCCACCAACATGGCTAACGTCCGCTGTTACGGGTGCAACCAGGAGGGCACTACAAACAACATTGCCCCACCGCCCGGAATTGCCGGCCGGCCGGCAGGCCATCGCCGGCGGCCCATTGTTGCGACGCCGGAGCTCCGTGGCCGGAGGCCCCGGAGGAATGGTGGGAGCAGTTGCACGAAGCCGACCCCGTGCAAGCCGCCGCGGATGACAACCGCCGACACCACCGCCAGGCGGTGTGGATAAACGGGCGGCCCGCGGAGGGGCTGCGAGACTCCGGGGCTACCATCACCCTGGTCCGGCCTCACTTGGTCCCGCCAAGCGACCGCCTGCAGAGCACTGTAGCAGTACGGGTGCGGGAGGAAAAGTGCTCCGGCTCGAGACGGCCCGGGTGCACCTGGACTGGGGGAACGGGGAGAAGGAGGTGCGGGTGGGGTTGCTGAGACAACTGCCGGCCGAGGTGCTCCTGGGGAATGATCTGGGGCAGCTCATTTCCGCTTACTCCACAGATGCAGCTACCCCGGTTACCACTAGGCAACAGAGCCGACGACAAGACAGGGGCGCTCCGAATGGGACCCAGGTGAGACCTCCACCAACACCATCCCGACCTCCCAAACCTCCCGAACCTCCCCGACCTCCGCGACCCCCCAACCATTACCGACCTCCCCGACCCCCCCGACAGCCCAAAACCCCAGGCCCTTCCCAACCCCCCCGACCGCCATCACCTCCCCGACCTCGACGGGACCCGATTCTTCCCCCTCCGCCTGTCCTCCCTTCCCCGTGGAGTACCCCGGAGACGCTGCGCCACCAGACGCAAACCGACCCCACATTACAGGGCTACCGGGACCGAGCTGGTCAGGGCCCGGACGGCCAGGGGAAAGACAAGGTGGAGTGGGAGGATGGGCTGCTGTACCGTTACACCGTGAGGGAGGGGGCCAAGAAGAAGCAGATTCCGCAGAAGCAGCTGGTGGTGCCGCAGGGACCCAGGCAGGAGCTTCTGCGCTTGGCCCACGACATACCCCTTGCAGGTCACTTAGGCCAGAGTAAAACCCGGCACAGGTTGGCGCGCGCGCGTTTTACTGCCTCGCCTTAGCAACGACACCCGCGACTATTGCCGCACCTGCCCAGTTTGCCAGAAAGCTGGGAAGGCCGGGGACCATCCGAAGGCGCCCTTGCGGCCCATGCCCATTATCCAGGAGCCCTTTAGCCGGGTGGCGGTGGACATCGTAGGGCCGTTGCCACGGCCCAGTGCCACCGGTAAGAGGTATATTCTTACCGTAGTGGATTATGCCACCCGGTACCCCGAGGCTGTGGCCTTGGCCAACATCCAGGCGGACACCGTAGCAGACGCGCTCCTCAGGGTGTTCACGAGGGTAGGGTTTCCCCGAGAAATCCTATCCGATCAGGGTACCCAGTTTACCGCTGAGCTCACCCAACAGCTCTGGCGTCTCTGTGGCGTTAAGGCGCTGCACAGCGCCCCGTATCACCCCCAGACCAACGGGCTGTGCGAGCGGTTCAATGGGACCCTGAAGCAGCTCATCCGGGCCTTTGTGCATGAGAACAGGGACTGGGAGAAGTATCTTCCCCACTTGCTGTTCGCCTACCGGGAGGTTCCGCAGGAATCCACCGGTACTCACCCTTTGAGCTGCTATATGGACGCCGGGTGCGAGGTCCCCTGGATCTGGTTAGGGCTCAGTGGGAGGGGGCGCCGGAGGAGGACGGAGTTCCCGTGGTGGAGTACGTCCTGAAGCTGCGGGAGCGCTTGGCGGACCTCCAGGGGTTCGTGCAGGAGAACATGGAGACGGCCCAGGCTCAGCAGAAGGCGTGGTACGATCGCGCTGCGTGCAGCCGCTCGTTCTGTGTGGGACAGAAGGTTCTGGTGTTAAAACCACAGCGGCAGAACAAGCTGCAGGCGGCCTGGCAAGGTCCCTACAAGGTGGTAACCCAGCTGGGGGATACCACCTATGTGGTTGTTAGCTGCGCGGACACCAGAATCCAGCGGACGTTCCACGTCAATATGCTGAAGGCCTTCCATGAGCGGCCAGAGACGGTGGACGCCATATGCGTGCCGGCGGCCGAGAGAGATGGAACCCTTTCCCTTGGAGGAACTCCCGGGGTAGCCAAGCAGCCTTCCGGGGTGGAGCAGGTGCAGCTGGGGGGGGAGCTAGGGCCCGAGAAACAGGCGCAGGCGCGGCAGCTGCTGCGCGCCTATCCGGGGGTTTTCTCGGCCCTCCCGGGATATACGGACCAGGCCGTCCATCAGGTGGACACACCCGGTCAGAAACCACTCCGACAGCCCGCCTACCGGATCCCGGAAGCAGTCCGCGAGTCTATGCGGGCCGAGATCCGGGAGATGTTGGAGCTGGGGGTCATTGAGCCGTCGGCCAGCCCATGGGCGTCGCCCGTGGTCCTGGTGCCCAAAAAGGACGGTACAACCAGGTTCTGCGTCGACTATCGGCGGATAAACGACTGTACTGTTACGGACGCTTATCCGATGCCCCGAGTCGACGAGTTGCTAGACCAGATCTCCGGGGGTCATTTTCTGACCACGGTGGATCTGTGCAAGGGGTATTGGCAGATTCCCCTTGCCGAGGAGGCGACCCCGAAGTCGGCCTTCATCACCCCGTTCGGCCTGTACCAGTTTCGAGTCATGCCGTTCGGGATGAAGAACGCCCCTGCTACCTTCCAGCGGTTAATCGATCGCCTCCTCGATGGCCTCCAGGGATTCGCTTGCGCGTACCTGGATGATATAGCCATCTATAGCCAGACCTGGGAGGAACATCTGGAGCATGTAGGGACTGTCCTGGGCCGGATTAGGGACGCCAACCTGACCCTAAAGCCGGAGAAGTGTAAGGTGGGGATGGCCGAGGTGCAGTATCTGGGCCACCGGGTGGGGTGCGGGATACAACGGCCGGAGCCCGCGAAGATAGAGGCTATCCTCGATTGGCCCACCCCGGTGACCAAGACCCAGGTCCTGGCCTTTCTGGGTACCGCGGGGTACTACAGAAAATTTGTACCCCATTACAGTGACCTGGCCAAACCCCTGACCGATCTGACCAAGAAATCTCTGCCCCGCCAAGTCCTGTGGTCCCCGGAGTGCGAACAGGCCTTCCGCAGCTGAAGGCCGCCCTGACCCAAGCTCCCCTGCTGGCAGCTCCCAACTATAATAAACGTTTTATTGTCCACACAGACGCGTCCATGTTCGGACTGGGAGCTGTCCTGAGTCAAGTGGGGGACGACGGGGGGGACCATCCGGTGGCGTTTATTAGCCGGAAGTTGTTGCCACGAGAGGTGGGGTATGCTGCAGTGGAAAAGGAGTGCCTGGCCCTGGTCTGGGCCCTACGGAAGCTCCAACCCTACGTCTACGGTCGGTCTTTCACCGTGATGACCGACCATAACCCCTTGGTATGGCTCAACCGAGTGGCGGGGGAGAAAGGCCGCCTGTTGCGGTGGAGCCTGGCTCTCCAACCCTTCAACTTTTCCATCCAATATCGGCCCGGGTCGCAGAACGGTAACGCAGATGGGTTATCGCGACAGTCGGCCCGGGAACCAGGGGATTGGGGAGCCCCGACTACCTCAGTACGACCCGGTGGGGTCCAACCGAGTGCGTCGGACCTTGGGGAGGGGGAGGAGTGTCACGGGATGGCCCAGCAACCCCAGCCAGGGGCGGTGCAGTGACAATGGGGACATGGACACTTGGGTGTGGTGGCACACACCCGTTTATCAGTATTTTTATTTAGATGTGATTGTGTGGTGTTAATAAAGTGTTCCCCGTTGGTTTATGGTGTAATGTATTTTCCCTTGTTTGCCTTGCTCGCCGCCATTTTCCGATCCTTGTGGCGCAGTTGGAATTCTCGTTTCGTAAAATGGCCGATTCGAACCATCCGGTTCGAATCGTAAAATGGCCGATTCGGACCATCCGGTCCGAATTGGCGACTCCCTGAAGGCCAAGGGCCAATGGGTCCTGGGAGGGCGGGCAAGGAGTCCCATTGTATTCTAATTGTGTGCAGAGGTAATAAATGCTTGGACTGTAATCAATAAAGGCAGATTCTGCAGTGCATTCAGCTTTGACTGGTGTGACTTTATTCTCCACCGTATTTTCGCATCTGAGTGTCCCCCGCGGCCTCAGAGTACGGTGCCCACTCGGATACGATCCGAATCGAGCGCTCTGACCCTGCATCGAGTATCAGGGCAGAGGCGCTGCTCAGGAAGATTCGGTCCCAGGAAGACGGAGATCCGAACCGAACGGCCCAGCCGGGAACCGCGCTTCGGCATTGCGGTAAGACCCGAACTCTCCACTGGTCCCGCCATATCCGAAGCTCCCTCCCATACCGATCCGAAGCCTTCCAGTTCCGATCCGACCCGCCATCCCTTCCCGACTCGAAACCTCCACCGCCCAAGATCCGAAGAGACACCCGCCCCCGGATCGGAAACGTTTCCCGCATAAGATCCGAAACGTTTCCCATAAAGATCCGAATCTTTCTCCGCGGCTGCTAGGGCCGATTCCCACAGGCGTCCCACACCCGCCAGGTCAGGGAACCAGTTGCTCGGGACGCTGAGTGCTGCGCGGCTCAGTGGTCGGACTGGTTCCAGGCAGAGGTCCCCTCCACCGCCCGCTAACCCTACTCTAGGGTCACGCCAGGCCGCACGAGACGCCGAGTGTGCGCCACTCGGTAGTCGGGCCAGCGGTAAGCGACGGGGTCACGCAGATAGAGCACACCCGCAGGCGGAACAACATCTCCATTCCGTCATAGGGGGTATCTGCTAAGTATCCTTTTCTTGCTTCATGAAAATGTAGTGTGGGTGGGCACAATGTAGAACATGAATTTCTGTATATGCCTGAATGTCTCATCCAACTCCTGGGGCGGGATATCCTTTGCAAATTGCAAGCCCAAATTACATTTCTTCCCGGGGGTCACGCTAGATTAGACCTGCCTGAAAGTGGCAGCTCTGTACGGCAGTATAACCCAGCCAGCCAGGACACCCAACCTGTAAAAATCACAGTAATTATGCCCAGAGAAGAAGAATGGCGGACGGCAACAACCCTGCCGGTCTCCCCAGACCCATACACACTACTCCTGGGAGTCCCTGGAGTCTGGGCAGAAGAGAACCCGTCCCAAGACAATATCATATCCCACAGAAGGCCAAACAGAACATACAGACACATTTACAGAGACTTAAAGATCACGGGATACTGAAATTCTGCATGTCACCGTGGAACACACCACTACTGCCAGTTCAGAAAGAGGGCACTCAAGAATACCACCCAGTCTAAGATCTAAGGGCCGTCAATGAAGCCACAGTGACCCTACACCCTGTGGTTCCCAATCCGTACAATTTATTAGCATTAATTCCTGGCGGTACAAAATATTACAAAGTGCTTGATTTAAAAGACGCTTTCTTTTGCATCCGCCTCGCTCCTGCAAGCCAGCCCCTTTTTGCTTTCCAGTGGGAGGAATCTACTACAGGAGCGTGCCACCAGATGACATGGACACGCCTCCCTCAAGGTTTCAAAAACTTGCCCACGATTTTTGGTTGCGCGCTCAGCCAGGACCTCCTGTCCTTCAACGTTCAGCCAGACAAGGTTGTCTTACTACAGTATGTAGATGATTGATTACTTGCTTCCCCCACAGAAAAAGACTGTCTCTCTGCCACAAAGGCCCTGTTGCATCTGCTATGTCAAGCAGGATATAAGGTTTCCAGAAAGGAAGCAGTATGCCGTATACCCCAGCCAAAGACAAGGAGACAAGTCCGTGAATTCCTGGGAGCTGCAGGCTTCTGCCGCCTGTGGATCCCCAACTTTGCTGACATTGCCAAACCCCTCCACCAAGCCACCAAGGGGGGAGAGCATGACCCTTTCCTCTGGGAAGAAGAACAGGCGGCTGCCTTCCTGAAATTAAAGACCCTCCTGATGGAAGCTCCAGCACTGGGATTGCCAGACCACAGCAAACCTTTCCAGCTGTACGTGCACGAACATAACCAGACAGCTACAGGTGTGCTAATCCAGAACTTTGGTTCATGGCCAAGGCCTGTGGCCTACCTCTCTAAACAACTTGACCCTGTGGCCTGCGACCTACCCCCATGTTTGAAAGCAGTGGCAGCTACCGCAATGCTCATCGCTGAAGCTGACAAGCTGACCCTCGGACAAGTACTTCATGTCAAGGTGCCACATGCAGTGAAAGCCCTGCTTGATGTGAAAGGCAGTTAATAGCAATAGCCGGATGACGAAGTACCAAGCCATGATGTGTGAGAATCCACTGGTTCATCTGGACCTCATCGCTACCCTGAATCCCGCTACGTTACTACCTGACTGTGAAGAGGATCCAAATCACGAATGCCTCCAAGTCATGGAAGAAGTATTCAGTAGCAGACCAGATCTGAATCCCCCACATCAAGTCTCTTTCCACCTCCTGCTGATACCAACTGCGTAATATTTCCTGAATTCGGACATTTCTTACCGCTGTCACCACAAAACAACTCATACACGCCCTGGTAATCTCCCGACTCGACTATTGCAATAATCTCTTATCTGGCCTCCCTCTGTCCCGCCTCTCCCCTTTACAATCCATCCTGAACGCCTCCGCCAGGCTAATTCACCTCACCCGCCGCTCTGTCTCTGCCGCTCCCCTCTGCGAGTCCCTTCACTGGCTCCCCATCCACTGCAGAATTAAGTTCAAAATCCTTATTCTTACCTACAAAACCCTCACTAACTCAGCTCCCCACTACCTGTCCTCACTAATCACCAAATACACCCCAGCCCGCTCCCTAAGGTCAAACAGTGACCTGCGCCTAGCTTCTCCCCGCATCACCTCTTCCCATGATAGACTGCAGGATTTCTCACGCGCAGCCCCCATTCTCTGGAACGCTCTCCCTCGTACTGTCAGACTTTCCCCTAACTTCTCTTCCTTCAAACGCTCCCTTAAAACATTCCTATTTAGGGAAGCCGACCCCCCCAACTCACTGACGCAACCATCAATCACTCTCACCTTACAGTCCTCTCCTCCTGTTTCCAACCCCAACCCTCCCAGATTGTGAATTCCTACGGGAATAGGGCCTCATCTCCTCCTGTACTGTTTGTCAAATGTTGTTCAATGTATTGTAACCCTGTCTATACTGTGCTTATTGTACAGCGCTGCGGAATATGCTGGCGTTTTATAAATAAAGAATAATAATAATAATAATGAAAGACATACCCCTAGACAAATACAACCTACAGTTATTCACTGATGGTAGCAGATACATGGATGATGGGAAAAAGGTCTCCGGCTATGCAGTTGTCTCAGCAGAAGCAGTCCTTGAAGCTAACCCCCTACCAGGCCATACGTCAGCGCAACTGGCTGAGATAACAGCCCTGACCAGGGCGCTTGAAATCTCCAAAGGAAAAAGAGTGAACATTTATACTGACTCCAAGTATGCCTTTATGACTGTCCATGCACATAGTGCACTATATAAGGAGAGAGGCCTACTTTCTTCTTCAGGACAACAAATCAAGTATGCAGCTGAGATTGCAGCCCTTCTAGAGGCTGTGTGGAAACCAAGTGCTGTCAGTATTATGCACTGTCGTGGTCACCAGAAGGGTCATGACGAAATCCCAGAGGGTAATAGACGAGCCGACCAGGCTGCAAAAGCTGCTGTGAAACCACTGTTACCCACTGATCAAGCCTCCAAGGTCCTCCTCTGCAAGCAAGATGATCAACTTCCCATGCCAAACTACAAATTCTATATGAATTGGAGAAAATTTGACCCAAAAGGCGAATTCATCTAAACCATTTTACAGAAGTGGAATACCAATTTTGAAGTGCTCGAAGACAACCATGATTATATCCAAGGGCTTTTTCCAACTCGCTCTCAAGGCCGAAATTTCTACTCTACACCTCTAAACCCCCAGGAAACACGACTCATGAATAGCACCTCAGAACTTCAGCAGAGACTCCGCCGAGCATACAAGATGATGCTGAAGTTCTTCGGCGTAAAATTAGTGGGGGAGAGTGGAGAAGATACAGAAGTAACCAAAGTTGAACGAGCAGAAAATTTCGCCGAACGCTTTGACAATCTAACAGCCAACCATCATAACAATTTGAGGATCACACGTGTGCTGCTAAGCTTGGGAGAACTGGGAGCAGTAGAATACCAAGGCACACTGGTGAAGTTCTTTCTCAAAGAGACCCTTATCGAACACAACCTGCCACGAATGAAGAAAAGCGTGATGAACTTCTTTGTGCCAGCGGTGAGAGATGTGCAGAAGAGGCAAGACCTGCTGTACTTCGCCTGACGACATTACCAACCAAGAGAAGAATTAATCTGGGGGAACAGGAGGAACTTGAGAGATACAAAGCCACACCAACGGTGGTAGCCCCACTACTACCGGCTCCATTGAGTGAATGGACACCTGTGTACTCGGAGAAAGAGAAGAAATGGCTATCGGAAGAACAAGGAGAATATGGAGAAGACGGATGGTTCCAGTTGGCTAGCAGACACATAGTCCTGGCGGCAACATTGGCACCTGAGATCGTCAGAGCACTCCACGCAAGCACTCATGGAGGAAGAGAGATGATGGAACAACAGCTGGAGTCACATTTCTACGTGCCAGGACTATCAGTAGTCTGTAAAGCAATAGCCCAGCAGTGTGTGACATGTGCCAAGAATAATGCAAGAGCAGGCCCATCTCAACCTCCAGGGAAGCAGCCAATCGGGCTGTCCCCAATGGCATCGTTACAGATAGACTTCACAGTGCTCCCACCCTGCAAAGGATACAAATATCTACTAGTGATGGTGTGCACTCTAACAGGATGGGTGGAGGCCTTCCCCACAAGCACGGAGAAGACAACAGAAGTAGTGAGAAGTCTAATGAAAGAAATAATACCATGATATGGACTTCCCCTCGAAATAGGGTCAGATAACGGCCCAGCTTTTATACAGAACTGTTTGCAGCAGCTTGCCCGCCTGTTGGGCATAACCTGGAAGCTACATACAGCCTACAGGCCCCAAAGCTTGGGAAAAGTCCGTATGAACAGAACACTAAAGACCTTGATGTCTAAACTGTGCCAAGAAACGTCACTAGGCTGGTTGGATGTGCTGCCGATAGCTTTATTGCACATTAGGTGCAGGCCAACCCCCCAATTGAAGCTAAGTCCGTACGAACTCATGTTTGGACGGCCTACCCCTCTAATTAATGGATTAAGGGGGGACCTTCGGGCATTGGGTGAAACTAAACTGAATGAACAGGTTGTATTGTTGGGTAGATCAATGTAGAAGCTAAATACTTGGGTGGGAGATAATTTACCTCACTTTTTATATCCCCCACTGCATAAGTATTGTCCAGGTAACTCGGTTTGGGTGAAGGAGTGGAAAAATGACCCACTAGGCCCAAAATGGAGAGGTCCTTACCTTGTCCTGTTATCAACCCCCACAGCAGTGAAGGTTGCCGAGGTGGTCCCGTGGATACATCACTCCAGACTGAAAGCGGCTGCAGCCAATCCTGAACCAGAGTGGAAGGTCATCACCAACGAGACCAATCCATTGAGGCTAAAGCTGACAAAAACCGCAGTCCCGAGCACCTAAGAAGACTCAACAAGTGGGTGTTTTGAAGGCCACAATAATGCCAGACCACCCACCAGCGAGGGAGCAAGGGAGTCCCCAGAGGGATGCCCCAAGGGCTATTTTTAGGGGACCCGCCCGACCCTTGTCCAACCAGAGATGACTTTTACTTTTGAAATACCGGTGGGGAGGGATTGGATTTATGTGACTGTGAAAAGAATTGCCCAAGGGATTTTGACATTTGGGGCATTTTTGGTGCTAATACTGTACCTTGCTAATCTGATATATGGACTATCACATGGAGCGTGTCCCAGGTGTCCAAGCACAACCAAGAAAGTGGACATCTCCCACATCTGGAATGGTACACATCCGGTGGTGGAGAACCGTACCATGTGGAGACAAAAGCGAGATGCGGAGTCTGAGACTGCGCCAAGAGGGCACCTGCTTGTGAAATTTAAATATGCATACGCAAAGAAATCAGGCCAGACTGCGTGTTGGGTGTGCAGCAGATTGCACATAGAGACAATTTATATTCCTTTTGCTGCAATTCCTATGAACTTAAGTACATTTACAACTGGAAATATTACGATACACACCATTGCCAATCCTCAGGTTAAACCGGATGCATTCACCCCCGATTACCCAATATCGGGACCAGTGTACCCATCAGAATGGTGTTTCCAGATAGGGATGAATGGTTCAGGGAAAGGCGAGCACCCGTGTCAGTCAAGTAGATTTAATTGGACTTCACATGTGGTAAAGATAGAGACAGGGCCAAGGATATTAATGCTTAGGCCAATACGGCTTACCCGAGACCAACAACAGACGATTGCTGATGTGACTGTGGATAAATGAAATGCACTGGATCTTGTGATACGATTGGGGCGAATGATGGTAGAAATGACAAAGGGAACACTTCACCTATCACCATTCATACTGACTGGGGGTTATCAGGTGTGTTGTGGAAGAGTGTGTTGTGGAAGAGTGTGTTACTCATGGGTACCACCTACAGTAACAGGGATGTGTTATTTGGCCAGGCTGATTCCGATTCAAAGGGTACGGGGGAGATGACATTGACGCAGACACTGCACTACACCCTAGGTACCCACTGGTGTTCGAGAAACAGAAGAGAGAGTTGTTCACTAAGAAAGATCGAATATGGGCATGGTTTCCAGCATGGACTGGATGGGGAAGAGAATTGATGGTGAAAATGAACAGTTATGCTAATTTGATGGACGAGATTTTGAATAAGACAAGTGCAGATATTCAGTTGCTGAATCTTGAGTTGCGAGAGATTCGAAAGTTGCAGATGATACATGACATGGCACTGGAACAGATCAGTGCAGCGTTGAATGGACTGTGTGAAATGACAATGCATTATGAGTGTTGTACATACATCAGAAACACGTCACATGAGGTTCCTGACTACTACCAAGTAATCCAGGATCACCAGGAGAAGGTAGTCCAGTTGCAGAACACAGCTAGGCAGATTGCCGCTGAAGGCTGGAATCCTCTTCGTGGGTTCGGAGCTTTCGGAGACTGGTTTGGATCAATACTGGGATTTATTTCGCAGATTGGATCCATGATAATAATGGTGGTGGTGGTCCTAGTGGTAGGGATACTCCTGTACTGCATAGGGCTGTGTCTATGGCCACTATGCAAGATAGCTCTAACACCCACACAAACACAAAAGATACCACTGATGATCCCAGCAAGAATGGGTCCCCTTAGGCTAGGGTCAGAGTGGGGCAGTCGGAACGCGCGTGCAGACGCACTAAATCACGGCGGCAGTAGCAGCACATAACGGCCAATGACGGCCAATATACGCAGTACGTGCGTACGAAAGTGCGCCGACACCACGCAACCAGCAAATGAACGCATTTTTCTCAGAACGTGAAACCGCTGCTACAGACGTACAGAGTGCGCTGCGGCCGCATGGCAGCGTGTGTGCGTGATTAGGAGACGTCAGACGCTGCTAGTGTGCGCCTACATAACGTTCAAACAGCCGGATTTCCCTAGACTTCTTTTTACCCCACCGTCATGAAATACGTCCAGAATTGCGCATCGTCTGACCACTTAAGCGTATTCCGTGAAAAAATGCGTGCGCACGCATCGACGTACATTTTTACGGTGGCCGCAGAAAATGCGCTCATCTGTCCCTAGCCTTAAGTACGAGGTGTTTGAGAATAGCAATAGTGGAGTGTAGTGGCTACAAGTCTCAGAGGGAGAATCTGAAACTTGAGCCAAGGGGGAATGTAAGGGACTCAGGTCAGTAGATGGCCGCCATCTTGTTCAGAATATTGGTTCACTTGAATCTAAATAAGTAGATATTAGCTTCAATTAGAATGTAGCTTGCATAGAATCTTTGGAATGTGTTAAACTAACAGTAAAGCAATTAAACTAACGAGGATCCGGGCCGTTGCTGAAACGAAGTGACAGGATGGGAGAATAGTTACTTCAAGGTCAGAGAAGCCAGAGTCCGAACAAAGGGAAGTGTGAAACCAGACGAGGCCTTATCTAGGATATACAATAAACAAGTCCTAGGGAGGTGGGCATAGGCAGGATCCAGAGAAAGTGGTAAATCCTCTATTGTCAAAATATCATGAAGTCTGCCAATTTATGACCAATGTGTGGAATGTCTTTGTATTCAATTAAGGGAGGTACGGACCCACGTGGGGTGGGATAGTGTCACCACGGGGTGGGCTAATTGGGATGTACCTAATTGTGTATTCGGGGTATAAAACCCCATGTTTGTATGTAATCTGGGCTCAGTCCTTGCGATTCAATCCGGACTGTGCAGGTGACGTCACAATAAAGTTTGCCTTTCCTGAAGAGACTCATGTCCAGTCAATCCTTGTCCGTGCCGGCCCGGCCTATTCCCGAGTGAACCAGGTGGATTCTGGTAACAATGTAACCATGTAACCGTGTAACCATGTAACCGTGTAACAGAAGCCTAAAGCGTTAATGCAACGCCGCCAGGAGCGGGGCCACAGGCCAGGAGATACCCCGACATGACATCACAACCCAACACAGCCATTTACACAAATCCCCTAATAACACACACACCCCGAATATATAGGGAAGCCCCTAAAAACACGCACACCCTGAATATATGGAGAAGCCCCTAAAGACACGCACACCCTGAATATATGGAGAAGCCCCTAAAAACACGCACACCCCGAATATATAGGGAAGCCCCTAAAAACACGCACACCCCAAATATATGGAGAAGCCCCTAAAGACACGCACACCCTGAATATATGGAGAAGCCCCTAAAAAGACACCCACACACCCTGAATCTATGGAGGAACCCCTAAAAGAACACCTGCACACCCTGAATATATGGAGGAACCCCTAAAAAGACACCCACACACCCTCAATATATGGAGGAGCCACTAAAAACACACCCACACACCCTGAATATATATGGAGGAACCCCTAAAAACACACCCACACACCCTGAATATATGGAGGAGCCCCTAAAAACACACCCACACCCTGAATATATGGAGGAACCCCTAAAAACACACCCACACCCTGACTATATGGAGGAACCCCTAAAAACACACCCACACCCTGACTATATGGAGGAACCCCTAAAAAGACACCCTGAATATGTGGGGGAGCCCCTAAAAGGAGAGGTAATAGGGGGGCAGAAGGCTTTGGGTATGATAGGGGATGCTGTATAGGGGGGTACGCCGCTCACGCTCGCATTGCAGCATGAAAAGAGAGTGACTTCTGGTTGATAGGATTCAGCACAGAGCAGGGCAGCACTTTTCATGTGGCCTGGGCAGAGCAGCGGGGGAGGCCTGTGTTAGAGCTGAGTAACCTCTGAGCGAGGCCGATGAAAGGGATTAAATCCACATGGGAATATTCTTAATATAAAAGGCAGACAAAGGATCAAAGCGCGTGAAGGGCAGACTAATAGCAAAGCCGCTGCCTGCCCAGCTCAGACGCCCCATTAACTCCTCTGCTGCCGCCTGACACAGGATCCACAGCCAGGCATGGAAGGGATAACAGGTGAGCACCTTCCCTAAACCTTTCTGTGCCTGTGAGGTATTTACAATGACAACATTCATAGGAGAGAGTCCCCCCCCCCAAACAGCTGCTCAAACCATCAAACACGCATCACTACAAGTAACAAAGAGTTTCCCGGGGGGGGGGGGGCTACATGTGTATGATTTAATCTGTTTAACCAGCCGTCCCCAGAGTCACCAAATCAATACACGTTTACAAACCCCATCCAAACATCACAGAGCCGCAGAGCTTACACTCTATACACTACAGCAAGGGATTAATGTGTATGAATCGTAACAGTCTATACTACGAACTCCTGTGAGCCGGACCCTCTGCTCCTCTAGATTGTAAATTCCTGTGAGCCGGACCCTCTGCTCCTCTAGATTGTAAGCTCCTGTGAGCCGGGCCCTCTGCTCCTCTAGATTGTAAACTCCTGTGAGCCGGACCCTCTGCTCCTCTAGATTGTAACCTCCTGTGAGCCGGGCCCTCTGCTCCTCTAGATTGTAAACTCCTGCGACCCGGACCCTCTGCTCCTCTAGATTGTAAACTCCTGTGAGCCAGGCCCTCTGCTCCTCTAGATTGTAAGCTCCTGTGAGCCGGACCCTCTGCTCCTCTAGATTGTAAGCTCCTGTGAGCCGGACCCTCTGCTCCTCTAGATTGTAAGCTCCTGTGAGCCGGACCCTCTGCTCCTCTAGATTGTAAGCTCCTGTGAGCCGGACCTCTGCTCCTCTAGATTGTAAACTCCGTGAGCCGGGCCCTCTGCTCCTCTAGAATGTAAACTCCTGTGAGCCGGACCCTCTGCTCCTCTAGATTGTAAGCTCCTGTGAGCCGGGCCCTCTGCTCCTCTAGATTGTAAGCTCCTGTGAGCCGGACCCTCTGCTCCTCTAGATTGTAAACTCCTGTGAGCCGGGCCCTCTGCTCCTCTAGATTGTAAGATCCTGTGAGCCGGACCCTCTGCTCCTCTAGATTGTAAAATCCTGTGAGCCGGACCCTCTGCTCCTCTAGATTGTAAGCTACTGTGAGCCGGACCCTCTGCTCCTCTAGATTGTAAGCTCCTGTGAGCCGGACCCTCTGCTCCTCTAGATTGTAAGCTCCTGTGAGCCGGACCCTCTGCTCCTCTAGATTGTAAACTCCTGTGAGCCGGACCCTCTGCTCCTCTAGATTGTAAACTCCTGTGAGCCGGACCCTCTGCTCCTCTAGATTGTAACCTCCTGTGAGCCGGGCCCTCTGCTCCTCTAGATTGTAAGCTCCTGTGAGCCGGACCCTCTGCTCCTCTAGATTGTAAGCTCCTGTGAGCCGGATCCTCTGCTCCTCTAGATTGTAAGCTCCTGTGAGCCGGACCCTCTGCTCCTCTAGATTGTAAGCTCCTGTGAGCCGGACCCTCTGCTCCTCTAGATTGTAAACTCCTGTGAGCCGGGCCCTCTGCTCCTCTAGATTGTAAGCTCCTGTGAGCCGGACCTCTGCTCCTCTAGATTGTAAGCTCCTGTGAGCCGGACCCTCTGCTCCTCTAGATTGTAAGCTCCTGCGACCCGGACCCTCTGCTCCTCTAGATTGTAAACTCCTGTGAGCCGGACCCTCTGCTCCTCTAGATTGTAAACTCCTGTAAGCCGGCCCTCTGCTCCTCTAGATTGTAAATTCCTGTGAGCCGGACCCTCTGCTCCTCTAGATTGTAAGCTCTTGTGAGCCGGACCCTCTGCTCCTCTAGATTGTAAATTCCTGTGAGCCGGACCCCTGCTCCTCTAGATTGTAAATTCCTGTGAGCCGGACCCTCTGCTCCTCTAGATTGTAAGCTCCTGTGAGCCGGCCCTCTGCTCCTCTAGATTGTAAGCTCCTGTGAGCCGGACCCTCTGCTCCTCTAGATTGTAAGCTCCTGCGACCCGGACCCTCTGCTCCTCTAGATTGTAAGCTCCTGTGAGCCGGACCTCTGCTCCTCTAGATTGTAAACTCCGTGAGCCGGGCCCTCTGCTCCTCTAGAATGTAAGCTCCTGTGAGCCGGACCCTCTGCTCCTCTAGATTGTAAACTCCTGTGAGCCGGGCCCTCTGCTCCTCTAGATTGTAAGATCCTGTGAGCCGGACCCTCTGCTCCTCTAGATTGTAAGCTCCTGTGAGCCGGGCTCTCTGCTCCTCTAGATTGTAAGCTACTGTGAGCCGGACCCTCTGCTCCTCTAGATTGTAAGCTCCTGTGAGCCGGACCCTCTGCTCCTCTAGATTGTAAACTCCCGTGAGCCGGGCCCTCTGCTCCTCTAGATTGTAAGCTCCTGTGAGCCGGACCCTCTGCTCCTCTAGATTGTAAGCTCCTGTGAGCCGGACCCTCTGCTCCTCTAGATTGTAAACTTCTGTGAGCCGGACCTTCTGCTCCTCTAGATTGTAAGCTCCTGTGAGCCGGACCCTCTGCTCCTCTAGATTGTAAACTCCCGTGAGCCGGGCCCTCTGCTCCTCTAGATTGTAAGCTCCTGTGAGCCGGACCCTCTGCTCCTCTAGATTGTAAGCTTCTGTGAGCCGGACCCCCTGCTCCTCTAGATTGTAAGCTCCTGTGAGCCGGGCTCTCTGCTCCTCTAGATTGTAAGCTCCTGTGAGCCGGACCCTCTGCTCCTCTAGATTGTAAGCTCCTGTGAGCCGGACCCTCTGCTCCTCTAGATTGTAAGCTCCTGTGAGCCGGACCCTCTGCTCCTCTAGATTGTAAGCTCCTGTGAGCCGGACCCTCTGCTCCTCTAGATTGTAAGCTCCTGTGAGCCGGACCCTCTGCTCCTCTAGATTGTAAACTCCTGTGAGCCGGACCCTCTGCTCCTCTAGATTGTAAACTCCTGTGAGCCGGACCCTCTGCTCCTCTAGATTGTAAACTCCTGTGAGCCGGGCCCTCTGCTCCTCTAGATTGTAAGCTCCTGTGAGCCGGACCCTCTGCTCCTCTAGATTGTAAGCTCCTGTGAGCCGGCCCTCTGCTCCTCTAGATTGTAAGCTCCTGTGAGCCGGACCCTCTGCTCCTCTAGATTGTAAGCTCCTGTGAGCCGGGCCCTCTGCTCCTCTAGATTGTAAGCTCCTGTGAGCCGGACCCTCTGCTCCTCTAGATTGTAAGCTCCTGTGAGCCGGACCCTCTGCTCCTCTAGATTGTAAGCTCCTGTGAGCCGGACCCTCTGCTCCTCTAGATTGTAAGCTCCTGTGAGCCGGACCTCTGCTCCTCTAGATTGTAAGCTCCTGTGAGCCGGACCCTCTGCTCCTCTAGATTGTAAGCTCCTGTGAGCCGGACCCTCTGCTCCTCTAGATTGTAAACTCCTGTGAGCCGGACCCTCTGCTCCTCTAGATTGTAAACTCCTGTGAGCCGGACCCTCTGCTCCTCTAGATTGTAAGCTCCTGTGAGCCGGCCTCTGCTCCTCTAGATTGTAAGCTCCTGTGAGCCGGACCCTCTGCTCCTCTAGATTGTAAGCTCCTGTGAGCCGGACCCTCTGCTCCTCTAGATTGTAAACTCCTGTGAGCCGGACCCTCTGCTCCTCTGGATTGTAAGCTCCTGTGAGCCGGACCCTCTGCTCCTCTAGATTGTAAGCTCCTGTGACCCGGACCCTCTGCTCCTCTAGATTGTAAGCTCCTGTGAGCCGGGCCCTCTGCTATTCAACTATTTTCGAAATTTGTCATTAATTGTGCTGCGCTGCAGAATCTATTGGCGCTATATAAATCACGATAATAATATGACACAGGACGTGTGATTTCTGAGCGGTGACGAGAGTTTTTTTGGGGATTAGAGCAATGAGCGGCGCTCCAGTCTTTCTCAACACGAGTTGCATGAAATCATCATTGTGTATGAACTCACCAAGTCAGACGGACGGGACGTCTCCGGATCCTGATATTTCACCAGCTGCAAGGAAAAAGCGCAGAGAAACTTCAGCAGGAATAATTGTAGGTCTAAGATGAATCATAAAGTGTCAGCTTTCCCCGGGCTCCCCTCCTCCTGCATCTATCTCCTCCTCATCATCATCATCCGAACAGGGAGACCCCGGCGAGCCTGCTGCACGAAAACCATGGGGTCTGCAGGATTACAGAGCGCGGACATGACCTTTAAATATATCCCACGCTGCGCCCTGTACCTTTAAATATATCCCACGCTGCGCCCTGTACCTTTAAATATATCCCACGCTGCCCCCTGCACCTTTAAATATATCCCACGCTGCGTCCTGCAGCATTATTTATTACATGCAGTTTGACATCACTCCCCATCCTGTATCATTATTACGCACAGTGTGACATCACTCCCCATTATGTATCATTATTACACGCAGAGTGACATCACTCCCCATCCTGTATCATTATTACACGCAGTGTGACATCACTCCCAATCCTGCATCATTATTGCATGCATTGTGACATCACTCCCCATCCTGCATCATTAGTACATGCATTGTGACATCACTCCCCGTCCTGCATCATTATTACACGCAGTGTGACATCACTCCCCGTCCTGCATCATTACACGCAGAGTGACATCACTCCCAATCCTGCATCATTATTACATGCAGTGTGACATCACTCCCCGTCCTGCATCATTATTACATGCATTGTGACAACACTCCCCATCCTGCATCATTATTACATGCAGTGTGACATCACTTCCAGTCCTGCATCATTATTACATGCATTTTGACATCACTCCCCATCCTGCATCATTATTACAAAATGTGACATCACTCCCCATCCTGCATCATTATTACACGCAGAGTGACATCACTCCCCATCCTGCATCATTATTACCCGCAGAGTGACATCACTCCCCATCCTGTATCATTATTACACACAGACTGACATCACTCCCTATCCTGCATCATTATTACACGCAGAGTGACATCACTCCCTATCCTGCATCATTATTACACGCAGAGTGACATCACTTCCCGTCCTGCATCATTACACGCAGAGTGACATCACTCCCAATCCTGCATCATTATTACATGCAGTGTGACATCACTCCCCGTTCTGCATCATTACATGCATTGTGACATCACTCCCCATCCTGCATCATTATTACATGCAGTGTGACATCACTTCCAGTCCTGCATCATTATTACATGCATTGTGACATCACTCCCCATCATGCATCATTATTACACGCAGTGTGACATCACTTCCCGTCCTGCATCATTACACGAAGAGTGACATCACTCCCCGTCCTGCATCATTACACGAAGAGTGACATCACTCCCCGTCCTGCATCATTACACGCAGAGTGACATCACTCCCCATCCTGCATCATTATTACAAAGTGTGACATCACTCCCCACCCTTTATCATTATTACAAAGTGTGACATCACTCCCCGTCCTGCATCATTATTACACGCAGAGTGACATCACTCCCCATCCTGCATCATTATTACCCGCAGAGTGACATCACTCCCCATCCTGTATCATTATTACACGCAGACTGACATCACTCCCTATCCTGCATTATTTTTACACGCAGAGTGACATCACTCCCTATCCTGCATCATTATTACACGCAGAGTGACATCACTCCCCATCCTGCATCATTATTACACGCAGAGTGACATCACTTGCCGTCCTGCATCATTACACGCAGTGACATCACTCCCAATCCTGCATCATTACACGAAGAGTGACATCACTCCCCGTTCTGCATCATTACATGCATTGTGACATCACTCCCCATCCTGCATCATTATTACATGCAGTGTGACATCACTTCCAGTCCTGCATCATTATTACATGCATTGTGACATCACTCCCCATCATGCATCATTATTACACGCAGTGTGACATCACTTCCCGTCCTGCATCATTACACGAAGAGTGACATCACTCCCCGTCCTGCATCATTACACGAAGAGTGACATCACTCCCCGTCCTGCATCATTAGACGCAGAGTGACATCACTCCCCATCCTGTATCATTATTACATGCAGTGTGACATCACTCCCCATCCTGCATCATTATTACAAAGTGTGACATCACTCCCCACCCTTTATCATTATTACAAAGTGTGACATCACTCCCCGTCCTGCATCATTATTACACGCAGAGTGACATCACTCCCCATCCTGCATCATTATTACCCGCAGAGTGACATCACTCCCCATCCTGTATCATTATTACATGCAGACTGACATCACTCCCTATCCTGCATATTTTTTTACACGCAGAGTGACATCACTCCCTATCCTGCATCATTATTACACGCAGAGTGACATCACTCCCCATCCTGCATCATTATTACACGCAGAGTGACATCACTTGCCGTCCTGCATCATTACACGCAGTGACATCACTCCCAATCCTGCATCATTACCCGCAGAGTGACATCACTCCCCATCCTGTATCATTATTACACGCAGACTGACATCCCTCCCTATCCTGCATCATTATTACACGCAGAGTGACATCACTTGCAGTCCTGCATCATTACATGCAGTGACATCACTCCCAATCCTGCATCATTACCCGCAGAGTGACATCACTCCCCATCCTGTATCATTATTACACGCAGACTGACATCACTCCCTATCCTGCATTATTTTTACACGCAGAGTGACATCCCTCCTATCCTGCATCATTATTACACGCAGAGTGACATCACTTCCCATCCTGCATCATTATTACACGCAAAGTGACATCACTTCCCGTCCTGTATCATTACACGCAGAGTGACATCACTCCCAATCCTGCATCATTATTACATGCAGTGTGACATCACTCCCCATCCTGCATCATTATTACATGCAGTGTGACATCACTCCCCATCATGCATCATTATTACACGCAGAGTGACATCACTCCCCATCCTGCATCATTATTACACGCAGAGTGACATCACTTGCCGTCCTGCATCATTACACGCAGTGACATCACTCCCAATCCTGCATCATTACACGAAGAGTGACATCACTCCCCGTTCTGCATCATTACATGCATTGTGACATCACTCCCCATCCTGCATCATTATTACATGCAGTGTGACATCACTTCCAGTCCTGCATCATTATTACATGCATTGTGACATCACTCCCCATCATGCATCATTATTACACGCAGTGTGACATCACTTCCCGTCCTGCATCATTACACGAAGAGTGGCATCACTCCCCGTCCTGCATCATTACACGAAGAGTGACATCACTCCCCGTCCTGTATCATTATTACATGCAGTGTGACATCACTCCCCATCCTGCATCATTATTACAAAGTGTGACATCACTCCCCACCCTTTATCATTATTACAAAGTGTGACATCACTCCCCGTCCTGCATCATTATTACACGCAGAGTGACATCCCTCCCTATCCTGCATCATTATTACACGCAGAGTGACATCACTTCCCATCCTGCATCATTATTACACGCAAAGTGACATCACTTCCCGTCCTGTATCATTACACACAGAGTGACATCACTCCCAATCCTGCATCATTATTACATGCAGTGTGACATCACTCCCCATCCTGCATCATTATTACATGCAGTGTGACATCACTCCCCATCATGCATCATTATTACATGCAGAGTGACATCACTCCCCGTCCTGCATCATTATTACATGCAGAGTGACATCACTCCCATCCTGCATCATTATTACATGCAGTGTGACATCACTCCCCATCCTGCATCATTAGTTCGAGAGAGAGACTAATTAGGATTGAGCAAGGTTTAAGAATTATCCCTGTATTACACAAGAGTGAAAGGGAGGGAGTTCCCTTTGTTCTATGGGATCAGGCATGGGGGCTTTTTTGCTTAATGAGCTGAAGCATGGCCGATTTGTGATTGGATGCAATAGGGAGAGGAACAATGGGAGGGAGGGGGAAGGGGGGGTATAAAAGACAAGGCGTGGGGGCAGTGTGTTATTGCAGTTAATTTTCTTTTACTAAGAACTTCAGAGACAGGGCGGCGGCGAGCTCCATTTTGCATCACCATCATCGTATGAAAACCAATGACTGGATAAGTATTACTTGCAGTATCTATCTGTTATGCATACTCTATTATCATATGTCTGGTATATATATATATTCCTAGTTCCATTATTTATTGGAGGGATAGGTGTGGGTTTCCCATTGTACGGATCTGTAGGTTTATTTAGTGGATGCTTGTTTCAATTTGCAATACTGTATTCCTCATCCTGTATCATTACATGCAGTGTGACATCACTCCCCATCCTGCATCATTATTACAAAGTGTGACATCACTCCCCACCCTTTATCATTATTGCGTGCAGTGTGACATCACTCCCCGTCCTGCATCATTATTACACGCAGAGTGACATCACTCCCCATCTTGCATCATTATTACACGCAGAGTGACATCACTCTCCATCCTGTATCATTATTACACGCAGGCTGACATCACTCCCTATCCTGCATCATTATTACACGCAGAGTGACATCACTCCCCATCCTGCATCATTATTACAAAGTGTGACATCACTCCCCACCCTTTATCATTATTACGTGCAGTGTGACATCACTCCCCATCCTGCATCATTATTACACGCAGTGTGACATCACTCCCCATCCTGCATCATTATTACAAAGTGTGACATCACTCCCCACCCTTTATCATTATTACGTGCAGTGTGACATCACTCGCCGTCCTGCATCATTATTACACGCAGAGTGACATCACTCCCCGTCCTGCATCATTATTACTAGGGATGAGCCGAACACCCCCGTGTTCGGTTCGCATTCAAACGCGAACAATTTCAAAAGTTTGAGTTCGAACGCGAACACAAACCGAATTCAATGCAAGTCAATGGGACTCAAAAGTTCGATTTTTAGAGTGCCCTGCAAGAGAGCATATATGCAAGATAAAGGTGTATGGGGGTCCGGGTAGTGCCCTGGGGGACAGGAAACAAGGACAAAAAGTTTTTAAAAAAAGTTTTTAAAGGAACAGTGAGTTTTCTATGAAATAAGGGTTAAAAATAAAAACGAAAAATTCCTTCAAATATCGTGCCTAGGAGGTCCCCATAACCTGCCCGTGAAGTGGCTGATTTGTAGGATGTATAGAAACATTTAATAACCAAAAAATGACGTTTCAAATTATGGTAAACGGTTTTCCTTTAATCTATTCATAAACAACTGGTTGGAGCGGCAGCCTGTATGAAAAGGAGACGTTTTAGGACACGCTGAACAAGTTTAGGGATTTTTTTTGGCTAAATTATGGTGAAACTTATGCAGGCTTTGGATGAATGTAACAATAGGTGCTTTAAAATTGGGCCTTTAGTGTCGGCAACAGCGCTGTCACACCGTAACCCCTCTATGGTATTGTGGAAGAGTGCAGGGTTGGACCCTGCGGTCCAAAAAATTAAAATGATATAAATCTGGTAATATAGGTGTCAGGGCACCCAAATATTGTGCCTTTGGTGGCAGCAAGTGCCTTCATACCGTAACCCCTTTGTGGTATTGTGGAAGAGTGCAGTGGTGGAGGTTTTGTGAATGCAGAAGAGATCCCGATCTATTCCGTTACGTCAGCATCAGGGGATTGATAGCTGCTGATCCAGGACCGATTCATTTTTATAAATGTCAGCCGGTCTACAGAGTCGGTGGACAGACGCACTCTTTTGTCTGTGACAAAACCTCCAGCGGCACTGAACGTCCTTTAAGAAAGCGCGCTGGATGAAGGGCAACCTAGTAGCTGCATAGCATTTTGGCTAAATTCTGGCCAGTGATCCAATCTCAACACCCAGTAAGCCAGTGGATCATCTGCTGGAAAGGTGTCCAGGTCTGCCCTTGCCCCTAGGTAGTCCTGTACCATATGGTGAAGACGCTGGCAATGGGTGCCTACATTTGACGTCCCTGGGCGTCGTGGACTAAAAAACTATTGGAAAAGGCATCAGTCAACCGGCCCCTTTCACCGCTCTTCCTCTGATCAACCGCAGCCTCAGAAGCACCTGTGTCACCACTTGTTTTTTTTTTAATATCTTGCATTGTATTACTTTGTATTTCTGTAACTGTAACACTTCAATGTTCTTGAACCCAGGACATACTTGAAAACGAGAGCAATCTCAATGTATCCTTCCTGGTAAAATCCTTTATAAATAAATAAATAAACCTACCAGTGCCTGGAAAGGTGTTACACAAGTGTCGCTTTAGAGCGTCCTCAAGTTTTTTCATCCTGTCCTCCCTCTGTGCGGGCAGGATGAGCTCTACAACTTTACCCTTGTATCAAGAAGGCTTGCCAACCAGTAATGATCCCTCTCCTTGATAGCACGAACCCTGGGGTCCTTTACCAGGCTTTGCAAGATAAGGGAGCCCATGCAGCGTAGGTTGGAGGTGGGATTAGCTTCTGAGTCTTCCTGGTCAATAAGGATGACCCCATCGTGCACTTCCTCCTCCCAGCCACGTACTAGTCCTTGGAGAAAGGAAGGAAGGAAGGAAATGTAACGGCCCTGTCCATGCTTGCTGGACCACGTGTCTAAAGTCACATGCACATTAACATAACATAACATAACATTGTCTTCCACGTGCTGGTATAGTGCTGGAATGGCCTTCTGTGAAAAAAAATGGCGTTTTGGAACCTGCCACTGTGGTACAGCACATTCGCGGAAGGAAGCAGAGTCCACCAGCTGGAAAGGCAGCAGCTGCAATGCGAGTAATATTGCTAAGCTGGCATTTAGACGCCGTGCTTGGGGATGGTTGGGACTATATTTTTTCTTATGCTGCAGCAACTAGGGCAATGTAATCTGACTGCGTAAATCTTCAGTTGATTGTATGCTGTCACATTGTGAGGAAGGACCTGGTACATCCATTACTGTAGCATCATCCCTGTCAGTGGAGGTTGGAGTCAATGACATGGCAGGACATATAGTGAGGTAGAGACAGGTGAGGAGGACCTACGCAAAGTTTTGCGCCAACGGGATGCGTGGCAGGTGGTTAAGTCATATGTCGCCTCAAGCACGTGGTACCCAAGCGTTCGGTGTCTTTCCCACACTTGATCCTCATCTGACATAGATTACAAATAGCAACGGTGCGGTCTTCTGCACATTTCTTAAAGAACTCCCAGACAGCAGAGTTCCTGGATGTGTGCTTTGAGACAACAGCGCTCTGCACCTGTCACGTGGCGTGTGCGGTTCTGATATGAGCCCAGTAGGCGGCGACACAGAGGGGAGGCCAGACAGGAATCACGCAATGAAATAACTTTAATTGAACAGAAATAGGCCTTGGCAGCAGGCACTAGAAAGCATTGGGGATTGAAATAAAATCCAGGGAGAGTTCTTGGAGAGTCAGTGGATTGTGGGCAATGCAGTCCCAGACTGCAGACAGGGCCCACCAAGAATAAGTCTGGACAGCTGGCAGTGGTACCTGGATCAAAGGTCAGAGACGGTGACGAACAACTGTAATCCACAAGTAGGTTTCCAGACACAGGGGATAGTGGGCTACGCGGTTGAGAGTACCCACTTGAGCAGTGACCTGGAATCTTGACCACAGACCGTGGATACAGCGCAGGTGGAGATCGCTGAGAGTCCCTTGCACAGACGGAGATGTATCCAGGAACAATAAGGTAGACAGATGGGTACTGGATACGCAGGATACACTGGTACAGGAAGAGCAGGTTTGCACACAACCAAGTGACCTTAGTCAGGGAGTACAATGCAGACCCACTGCTAGCTGGGTCTCTCTGCCTTTTAAGGAGGCTTAAACACGGATGGGCCTCAGCTGGAAGTCCAGGGCTAGAAAAGGAAGACCCAGGCTGGATCTCCAGGAGCCTGGTCAAGGTGTTGAGCCTGGGCAAAACCTGGACTGGAATCCAAGAAAGAAGAGATCCAGGGCAAAGTTCTTAGATCCAGGTGTGCAAGACAGGTACACGGGGTGGACCGATACAGCACCTGAGCAGCTCTGACATCTGATGCCTTGGACTGGCTAGTGCTACGGTTGGTCATAGAGGACGTTGTGCTTCATGTTTGTTGTGCCTCCTCCTCCTCACTTGACTCCTCTGTTTGATCAGGCACCCAGGTGGAGTCAGTGACCTCATCATCATTGTCATCAGCCCCTATCTCCTCGTCACTGGAGCCAACTTGGCAGTATGCTGCAGCTGCTGGTGCAACATGAGTGCCAGTTATTTGTGTGTCATCACTGGCACCCCCTTCCTCTAGGTTGATTATACTCCCTTCCTCAACCTCAGAGATTGAATCCAAGCAGTGTAGTTGCTGCACATCCTCAAGCAGCATGTCACTGTCATTGTAGTCAAACAATTCAGCTGACTCCGTGTGTGATAGTGAGGCTACGGCAGGAGTAGCTGTGGACATGGAGGCTGCATTAGATGCTTTGGCAGCTGAGGTGGACTGTAAAGGACTACAAGCCTGGCTGGCAGAGGACTTGGAGGATGAGGATGGCCTGGTTAGCCAATCCACCAAATCCTCTGTATGATGCTGCTGCTTAAGACGGCCAGCACCAGTTAGAAAGGACAAGCGTGCCCCTGCAAAGGATGCACCACGTCCACGACGACCAGAGGCACAGCCTCCCGACACAGAGGCTGCTTGCCCTCTTATCTGTGTCTGGGAGCCTCTGCCTGTCCTTTTTGGTCTTTCTGACATGGTGAGTGATATATAGATTAAAGATAAACAGAACTCTGATTCAACTCTGTTATAAAAATTGGAGATATGCTGCAGAACTCTGATTCAACTCTGGTATAAAGATTAAAGATTTCCAGAACTCTGATATAACTCAGTGAGACACCCTGATAGCTGGCAGCCAGTGGCAAGACACAGATTACAATTCCCAGAAACCTCCTATAAATCAGTGAGACCCCTTGATGGGTGGCAGTGACAAGACACAAATTACAATTCCCAGAAACCACCTATAAGTCAGTGAGACCCCCTGATAGGACCCCCTGATTGCTGGCAACAGTGACAAGACACAGATTACAATTCGTAGAAATCTGCTAGAAGTATGTGGGACCCCCTGATAGCTGGCAGTGAGAAGACACAGATTACAGTTCCCAGAAACCTCCTATAAATCAGTGAGACCCCCTGATGGGTGGCAGTGAGAACACACAGATTACAACAATTCCCAGATATTTTGTAGAAATGAAACCCCCAAAATACTTGGTGGCAGTGAGAACACAAAGATTACAACAATTCCCAGATATTTTGTAGAAATGACTGACCCCAAAATAGTTGGTGGCAGACTGGCAGTGAGAACACACACGTCACTAACACAACAATCTCCTCTCAAAAAACACGTCCTGGGGCTGCAAGGGACGCCTTATATAGTGTGCTGCGGGACTTAGCTCTGTGAGCCCACGATTGGGCAAAATTTACCCAATCAGGACTCTGAGCCGTGATTGGCATAGTCTTGCACCTAAACTGTGGTCAGGTGCAGGCTGTAGCCAATTACAAGCTTCAGGCCAGTGGAAAAGTGCATTGTGGTCCATTGTGGGTGAACATGCTGTGAACACGTGGAAATGTTCGAAGTTCGCGAACATATGAACTGGCGATGTTCGAATTGAACTCCGAACATATCGAACCGAACAGCTCATCCCTAATTATTACATACAGAGTGACATCACTCCCCATCCTGCATCATTATTACATGCAGAGTGACATCACTCCCCATCCTGCATCATTATTACACGCAGTGTGACATCACTCCCCGTCCTGCATCATTATTACATGCAGAGTGACATCACTCCCCATCCTACATCATTATTACACGCAGTGTGACATCACTCCCTGTCCTACATCATTATTACATTCCGAGTGACATCACTCCCCATCCTGCATCATTATTACATGCAGGGTGACATCACTCTCCGTCCTGCATCATTATTACATGCAGCGTGACATCACTCCCTGTCCTGTATCATTATTACGCGCAGAGTGACATCACTCCTCATCCTGCATCATTATTACATGCAGTGTGACATCACTCCCCGTCCTGTATCATCATTACGCACAGTGACATCACCCCCCGTCCTGCATCATTACACGCAGAGTGACATCACTCCCAATCCTGCATCATTATTACACACAGAGTGACATCACTCCCCATCCTGCGTCACTGTTAGTCCTGCATGTGGATAATGTAGAAGGTGTGAGAGCACAGACCCTCGAGCTCTGACCCCTTTAAATACCCCCCGTTGTTTCCCCCACAGCCCGGTGTTCTCACGCATCACAGCGGACGTGCCAGTGTTTACAGAGCGTTCTGGTGCCGGCAGTGTCTGTCTGTAAAAATGCATCAAAATTGCAGCAATCAGCAGGAATGTCTGCCTTGATTTCCATGGTGACGGCTGTACCTTTGTTTGCCCGGAGTTGCCCTCCATTCCTGTGGCGTGGATAGAAATGACTTACCCGGAAAAGGCCTTCGATGTGCGGGAGCTCAGGACAAAACGCAGCCTCTAATCCTGCCGCCGCTGCACCGGGGCTGGCGGATCCGAGGAGTTTGATCCAAACTGCACCAGGCAACAGTGCCGGCTTTGTGCAGGTGGTGACACGGCATTTGCCAATCCTCTGTAAAGCCCGGGAGTTATTTCCCAGCACACGGCGAGTCACAGCGCAGCCTAGAAAAACAATGCTCAGGTTATTCACGCACCAGCCCCGTGCAGCGCCGCAACCTCTGGCTGAACCAGCCTCACACACCACCTAACCCCCAGCTGTTACAGCGCTCTCACCAGGAACCCAGGGGTTAAAGAGGCACTTACCGAACAGTCAGGATCCCCGAGAGTCAGCTCTGTGACCCAGCAAGAAACACCCGTCACAGTGATATCTCCAACAAATACGCAGGAGCCACCAAAACCTCTCACCGAATTCACACTCAGACCGAAACCTGCGAACTCACACCGAAGCCTAGGAACTCGCACCGAAACCTGCGAACTCACACCGAAACCTGCGCACTCACACCGAAGCCTGCGCACTCACACCGAAGCCTGCGAACTCACACCGAAGCCTGCGAACTCACACCGAAGCCTGCGAACTCACACCGAAGCCTGCACACTCACACCGAAACCTGCGCACTCACACCGAAGCCTGCGAACTCACACCGAAGACTGCGAACTCACACAGAAGCCTGCGCACTCAGACCGAAGCCTGCGCACTCAGACCGAAGCCTGCGCACTCAGACCGAAGCCTGCGCACTCACACCGAAACCTGTGCACTCACACCGAAACCTGCGCACTCAGACCGAAGCCTGCACACTCACACCGAAACCTGCGCACTCAGACCGAAGCCTGCGCACTCACACCGAAGCCTGCGCACTCACACCGAAACCTGCGCACTCAGACCGAAGCCTGCGCACTCACACCGAAACCTGCGCACTCAGACCGAAGCCTGCGCACTCACACCGAAACCTGCGCACTCACACCGAAACCGGCGCACTCAGACCGAAACCTGCGCACTCACACCGAAACCTGCGCACTCAGACAGAAGCCTGCGCACTCACACCGAAACCTGCGCACTCACACCAAAACCTGCGCACTCAGACAGAAGCCTGCGCACTCACACCGAAACCTGCACACTCACACCGAAACCTGCGCACTTACACCGAAACCGGCGCACTCTGGCCGAAACTGCTCACTCCGGCCTGGAGCCGATTGTTACTCTGCAGCATGGATATCCCTCCTATTATCAGAAAACTCAGGGTCACTCTCCCCTCGACTCGAGACGCTCCCATCTCCCCTTTATCCAAGAGGCTCCCCGCCCACTTCTCCCCTTTATCCGAGAGTCTCGCCCATCTGCCTCTCTCCTTTATCCGAGAGGCTCCCGTCCATCCGCCTCTCCCCTTTATGCAAGAGGCTCCCGCCCGCTTCTCCCCTTTATCCGAGAGGCTCCCACCCATCCGCCTCTCCCCTTTATCCGAGAGGCTCCTGCCCATCCGCCTTTATCCAAGAGGTTCCTGCCCACTTCTCCCCTTTATCCGAGAGGCTCCTGCCCATCTGCCTCTCCCCTTTATCCGAGAGGTTCCCGCCCATCCTTTAACTGAGAGGCTCCCACCTATCCGACTATCCCCTTTATTCAAGACGCTCCCGCCCATCCGCTTTATTCAAGAGGCTCCCGCCCATCCGCCTAACCCCTTTATCCGCCTCTCCTTTATCCAAGATGCTCCCACCCATCTGCCTCTCCCCTTTATCTGAGACGCTCCTGCCCATCTGCCTCTCCCCTTTATCCAAGGCTCCCGCTTCTCCGCTTTATCCAAGGCTCCCAACCCACCTCACCCCTTTATCTGAGACGCTCCCGCCCATCTGCCTCTCCCCTTTATCCAAGGCTCCCAACCCACCTCTCCCCTTTATCCGAGACGCTCCCGCCCATCTGCCTCTCCCCTTTATTCAAGGCTCCCAACCCACCTCTCCCCTTTATCCGAGATGCTCCCGCCCATCCGCCTCTCCCCTTTATCCGAGGCTCCCGCCCACTTCTCCTCTTTATTCAAGATGCTCCCGCCCACCTCTCCCCTTTTTTCCGAGAGGCTCCCGCCCATCTGCCTCTCCCCTTTATCCGAGAGGCTCCCACCCATCCGCCTCTCCCCTTTATCCGAGAGGCTCCTGCCCATCCGCCTTTATCCAAGAGGTTCCTGCCCACTTCTCCCCTTTATCCGAGAGGCTCCTGCCCATCTGCCTCTCCCCTTTATCCGAGAGGTTCCCGCCCATCCTTTAACGGAGAGGCTCCCACCTATCCGACTATCCCCTTTATTCAAGATGCTCCCGCCCATCCCCTTTATTCAAGAGGCTCCCGCCCATCCGCCTAACCCCTTTATCCGCCTCTCCCCTTTATCCAAGATGCTCCCACCCATCTGCCTCTCCCCTTTATCCAAGGCTCCCGCTTCTCCGCTTTATCCAAGGCTCCCAACCCTTTATCTGAGACGCTCCCGCCCATCTGCCTCTCCCCTTTATCCAAGGCTCCCAACCCACCTCTCCCCTTTATCCGAGACGCTCCCGCCCATCTGCCTCTCCCCTTTATTCAAGGCTCCCAACCCACCTCTCCCCTTTATCCGAGATGCTCCCGCCCATCCGCCTCTCCCCTTTATCCGAGGCTCCCGCCCACTTCTCCTCTTTATTCAAGATGCTCCCGCCCACCTCTCCCCTTTTTTCCGAGAGACTCCCGCCCATCTGCCTCTCCCCTTTATCCGAGAGACTCCCGCCCATCTGCCTCTCCCCTTTATCCAAGACGCTCCTGCCCATCCACCTCTCCCCTTAATCCAAGAGGCTCCCGCACGCTTCTCCCCTTTATCAGAGAGGCTCCCGCCCATCCGCCTCTCCCATTTATCCAAGACGCTCCCACCCATCTGCCTCTCCCCTTTATCCGAAATGCTCCCGCCTGCCTCTCCCTTTTATCTGAGAGGCTGCCGCCTGCCTCTCCCCTTTATCCAAGACGCTCCCGCCTGCCTCTCCCCTTTATCCGAGACGCTCCGGCCTGCCTCTCCCCTTTATCCGAGACGCTCCCGCCCATCTGCCTCTCCCCTTTATCCGAGAGGCTCCCACCCATCCGCCTTTCCCCTTTATCCGAGAGGCTCCCGCCCATCCACCTCTCCCCTTTATCCGAGAGGCTTCTGCCCATCCGCCTCTCCCCTTTATCCAAGAGGTTCCTGCCCGCTTCTCCCCTTTATCCGAGAGGCTCCTGCCCATCTGCCTCTCCTTTATCCGAGAGGCTCCCGCCCATCCTTTAACTGAGAGGCTCCCACCTATCCGACTATCCCCTTTATTCAAGAGGCTCCCGCCCACTTCTCCCCTTTATCCGCCTCTCCCCTTTATCCGAGACGCTCCCGCCCATCTGCCTCTCCCCTTTATCCAAGGCTCCCGCTTCATCCAAGGCTCCCAACCCACCTCACCCCTTTATCCGAGACGCTCCCGCCCATCTGCCTCTCCCCTTTATCCAAGGCTCCCAAGCCACCTCTCCCCTTTATCCGAGATGCTCCCGCCCATCCGCCTCTCCCCTTTATCCGAGGCTCCCGCCCACTTCTTTATTCGAGAGGCTCCCGCCCATCTGCCTCTCCCCTTTATCCGAGATGCTCCCGCCCATCCGCCTCTCCCCTTTATCCAAGAGGCTCCCGCACACTTCTCCCCTTTATCAGAGATGCTCCCGCCCATCCACCTCTCCCCTTTATCCAAGACACTCCCACCCATCTGCCTCTCCCCTTAATCCGAAATGCTCCCGCCTGCCTCTCCCTTTTATCTGAGAGGCTTCCGCCTGTCTGTCCCCTTTATCCGAGAGGCTCCCACCCATCTGCCTCTCCCCTTTATCCGAGAGGCTCCCACCCATCTGCCTCTCCCCTTTATCCAAGGCTCCCGCCCGCTTCTCCCCTTTATCCAAGGCTCCCAACCCACCTCTCCCCTTTATCCGAGACGCTCCCGCCCATCTGCCTCTCCCCTTTATCCGAAAGGCTCCCCGCCCATCCGCCTCTCCCCTTTATCTGAGGCTACCCGCCCATCCGCCTCTCCCCTTTATCCGACACTCCCGCCCGCATCTCCCCTTTATCCGACACTCCCGCCCGCATCTCCCCTTTATCCGACACTCCCGCCCGCATCTCCCCTTTATCTGAGACACGCCCGCATCTCCCCTTTATTCGAGACACGCCCGCATCTCCCCTTTATCCGAGATACGCCCGCATCTCCCCTTTATCCGAGACACGCCCGCATCTCCCCTTTATCCGAGATACGCCCGCATCTCCCCTTTATCCGAGACACGCCCGCATCTCCCCTTTATCCGAGACACTCCCGCTCGCCTCTCCCCTTTATCCGTGACGCTCCCACCTTTCTTTATCCAAGACTCTTGCCCGCCTCTCTTTATCCTAGATGCTCCCGCCCGCCTCTTCCCTTTATCTGTGACGCTCCTGCACGCCTCTCTTTATCCGAGATGCTCCCGCCCGCCTCTTCCCTTTATCTGTGACGCTCCTGCACGCCTCTCTTTATCCGAGATGCTCCCGCCCGCCCGCCTCTTCCCTTTAACTGTGACGCTCCTGCCCGCCTCTCCCCTTTATCCGAGACGCTCCCGCCCGCCTCTCTTTATCCGAGACACTCCCACCCGCCTCTCCCTTTTATCCGAGATGCTCCCGCCCACCTCCCCCCTTTATCCGACACGCGCCCGCCTCTTCCTTTTATCCGAGATGCTCCCGCCCGCCTCCCCCCTTTATCCGACACGCGCCCACCTCTTCCTTTTATCCGAGATGCTCCCGCCCGCCTCCCCCCTTTATCCGACACGCGCCCACCTCTTCCTTTTATCCGAGATGCTCCCGCCCGCCTCCCCCCTTTATCCGACACGCGCCCACCTCTCCCTTTTATCCGAGATGCTCCCGCCCGCCTCTCCCCTTTATACAGAATACTCCCGCCTCTCTCAGTCTCCCCTTTCTGTATTGCACCCCAATTTACATTTGGATCTTTCTCCCCGCAGGACACGTTTCAGCAGCTCACGTTTGACGTGACATTCCATTGGATCCACAGTCTGGCGTGTCGCTGTCAGTATCACGGCGATTTGAGAGATACCGCGCGGTCTGTGCAGTAACTCTCCCATACTGCCTGATCCCCTGGAAACACATTTGATTGTCAGCTCTTTGCGTGAGGTGACGTGCGAGACACACAGAAATAATTCAGCATCGGACACATGACGTGTAAACGGAAATATTTATGTAAACGTACATTATGCTACCAGTAAATCATGATATCAGGATGAACAGAGAAAAGGGGACACCGGGGGCTCAGGGGAAAAAACAACCAAGCATGGAAAGGGATGTGAGGGGCCGGTGCGGCCCGGGACCTCGTCACACGCCTTGCGTACCCTCAGAGTATAACGAGGTGAAGGGAATGGAGGTGCACACACAGGACCTGCCAAAGGGACTGGACTACTATACGGCACCCATGACCCTGGGCCTCACCCTTTTCCATTTCCTCTATAAAAGCCTCAGCATTTGGTGAGGCCGACACTGCAGCGCCCGCCGGCGCGTCCTTCCTGTACACAGAGACGGCTCTGCCAGAAAGCCAAGATTAATGCGAAGGTAACAAATAAAAATCAATAAATACATGAGAGACTTTCAATAAATAGGTGTTTTGGCACGAGCACGGCCTCCCGGCAACAACCATGATGTAAAATGCCCTCACTATAGGGTGGGTATTAACTGTCCTTATACGGGAGACGGCACAATGTCACCGCCCTTAGCGCAGCGTCCCGCCCCCGCGGTTGTTCGGTGTTGGCAGCTGTCGCTGCAGGGGCGGCGCGTCCTCGTGGGGTCAGATTTTTGAGGGCCTGTGCAGGTGTAGAAGCCTCTTGCCGTGGTTATGTCTGCCAGACGAGGGGCTCGTTTTCTCTGCCTTTGGCATGAGGGGCTGCAGTTCCTGAAGCTGAACATGGCCGGGACACACATCGCTCTGTCCGGGGGTGTTAGAGAAAGGAAAGCAGCTGCAGGTCTCTGGCAGAGTTTGAAGGACCGGGGGGCTCCGGCCATCCTGTCTCCCCGCCTTGGCTCCATCAAGGTGCTGCTCAGGGGCCGGAGGCGAACCGATGCTCTCCAGGGACGAGATGCTCTGCTTCCACGACTTCTGCAGGTCCACAGGCACGATCTTGGTGGTTTCGGAGGAGATGCAGACAGTGTTCTCATCCGGCTCCCTCTTCCATGGCAGCAGTTTCTCAGCGAGGGTTGGGGAAGGTGGTACAATACGGGGGCTCTGGCAGACTCCCAGCATGCCTGCAGGCAGGAAGAAACCACCCAGAGCGCGTGAGAGGTGCAATACACAGAGCGTTGAGAGGTGCAATACACAGAGCGGGCGAGAGGTGAAATACACAGAGCAGGCGAGAGGTGCAATACACAGAGCGGGTGAGAGGTGCAAGACAGAGTGTGCGAGAGGTGCAATACACAGAGCGTGAGAGATGCAATACACAGAGCGGGCGAGAGGTGCAATACACAGAGCACGTGAGAGGTGCAATACACAGAGCACGTGAGAGGTGAAATACACAGAGAGCGCGACAGTTGCAATACACAGAGCGTGAGAGGTGCAATACACAGAGCGGGCGAGAGCTGCAATACACAGAGAGCGAGAGGTGCAATACACAGAGCGAGAGAGGTGTAATACACAGAGAGCGAGAGAGGTGCAATACACAGAGCGTGAGAGGTGCAATACACAGAGCGTGAGAGGTGCAATACACAGAGCGTGAGAGGTGCAATACACAGAGCGCGAGAGGTGCAATACACAGAGCGGGCGAGAGGTGCAATACACAGAGCGGGCGAGAGGTGCAATACACAGAGCGCGTGAGAGGTGCAATACACAGAGCGGGCGAGAGGTGCAAGACAGAGTGTGCGAGAGGTGCAATACACAGAGAGCGCGACAGGTGCAATACACAGAGCGTGAGAGGTGCAATACACAGAGCGCGAGAGGTGCAATACACAGAGCGCGAGAGGTGCAATACACAGAGCGCGCGAGAGGTGCAATACACAGAGCGGTCGACAGGTGCAATACGCAGAGCGCATGAGAGGTTCAATACACAGAGCGCGCGAGAGGTGCAATACACAGAGCGGTCGACAGGTAAAATACACAGAGCGCGTGAAAGGTTCAATACACAGAGCGCATGAGAGGTGCAATACACAGAGCGCATGAGAGGTGCAATACACAGAGCGCGAGTGATGCAATACACAGAGCGGGCGACAGGTGCAATACACAGAGCGGGCGAGAGGTGCAATACACAGAGCGGGCGACAGGTGCAATACACAGAGCGGGCGACAGGTGCAATACACAGAGCGGGCGACAGGTGCAATACACAGAGCGCATGAGAGGTTCAATACACAGAGCGCGTGAGAGGTGCAATACACAGAGCGCGTGAGAGGTTCAATACACAGAGCGCGCGAGAGGTGCAATACACAGAGCGCATGAGAGGTTCAATACACAGAGCGCATGAGAGGTGCAATACACAGAGCGCATGAGAGGTTCAATACACAGAGCGCATGAGAGGTTCAATACACAGAGCGCGTGAGAGGTTCAATACACAGAGCGCGTGAGAGATTCAATACACAGAGCGCGAGAGGTGCAATACACAGAGCGGTCGACAGGTGCAATACACAGAGCGCGTGAAAGGTTCAATACACAGAGCGCGTGAAAGGTTCAATACACAGAGCGCATGAGAGGTGCAATACACAGAGCGCATGAGAGGTTCAATACACAGAGCGCATGAGAGGTTCAATACACAGAGCGCGTGAGAGGTTCAATACACAGAGCGTGTGAGAGGTTCAATACACAGAGCGCATGAGAGGTGCAATACACAGAGCGCATGAGAGGTGCAATACACAGAGCGCATGAGAGGTTCAATACACAGAGCGCATGAGAGGTTCAATACACAGAGCGCATGAGAGGTGCAATACACAGAGAGCGAGAGATGCAATACACAGAGCGGGCGAGAGGTGCAATACACAGAGCGCATGAGAGGTTCAATACACAGAGCGCATGAGAGGTGCAATACACAGAGCGCATGAGAGGTTCAATACACAGAGCGCATGAGAGGTTCAATACACAGAGCGCATGAGAGGTGCAATACACAGAGCGCATGAGAGGTGCAATACACAGAGCGCATGAGAGGTGCAATACACAGAGCGCGAGAGGTTCAATACACAGAGCGCATGAGAGGTTCAATACACAGAGCGCATGAGAGGTGCAATACACAGAGCGCATGAGAGGTGCAATACACAGAGCGCATGAGAGGTGCAATACACAGAGCGCATGAGAGGTGCAATACACAGAGCGCATGAGAGGTTCAATACACAGAGCGCATGAGAGGTGCAATACACAGAGCGCATGAGAGGTGCAATACACAGAGCGCGAGTGATGCAATACACAGAGCGCATGAGAGGTTCAATACACAGAGCGCATGAGAGGTTCAATACACAGAGCGCATGAGAGGTTCAATACACAGAGCGTGTGAGAGGTTCAATACACAGAGCGTGTGAGAGGTGCAATACACAGAGCGCATGAGAGGTGCAATACACAGAGCGCCTGAGAGGTGCAATACACAGAGCGCATGAGAGGTGCAATACACAGAGCGCATGAGAGGTGCAATACACAGAGCGCATGAGAGGTGCAATACACAGAGCGCGAGTGATGCAATACACAGAGCGCATGAGAGGTGCAATACACAGAGCGCATGAGAGGTTCAATACACAGAGCGCATGAGAGGTTCAATACACAGAGCGTGTGAGAGGTTCAATACACAGAGCGCATGAGAGGTGCAATACACAGAGCGCATGAGAGGTGCATTACACAGAGCGCGAGTGATGCAATACACAGAGCGCATGAGAGGTTCAATACACAGAGCGTGTGAGAGGTTCAATACACAGAGCGTGTGAGAGGTTCAATACACAGAGCGTGTGAGAGGTGCAATACACAGAGCGCCTGAGAGGTGTAATAAGGAGCACCCTAGGCATTGAATACTTTACACAGTGTTGATTCGTTCCTGATCTCTGCCGGGTAATTACCGGAGATTTTAACGCCCTGCAGTGCCTCGTCAGTTGCTCGAGCCACAAACGTGATTCCTTCGTCATCGCCGGGCGCCACGTCTGAATATTCACCGTCAGAGTCTGCCGTCACCACGATGGACGCTGTACAGAAAGCAGGAGAGGTTAACATGCCCAGAGTGAATCAGTGCGCTGCCATGTGTGACGTCCCAGCAGCACCGTGACCCGTGGCGGCCCGTCAGGACTCACCGGCATTCTCCCAGGTAACGCCTTTACTCTGCTTTCCGTTCCAGCTCTCCGACTCCAGGCTGCTCCGGCTCTGCAGGACAGACAGACGTTATTATAAAGTCACAGAACACATGGACCCGCTGGCCGCAGCAGAAAGCCCCCCTTTTCCAGGTGTCAGACAGGACGTGCCGGCAGGTTAGGGGGGTCTCCTCATGCGGGACAGTTAATATATTCTGTTTGTACACACAGTGACAGGTGAACACACAAAGAAAGACACAACCCATCACACCTGCACATTTACAAACAACCCTGAGACCAAATCCTGCTGCTTCCACCTAAAAAACATTGCACGCGCCTGTCCCTTTCTTAATCAGGACTAAAATACTCATCCAAGCTCTGCTCTTATTATTTCCCGCCTTGAATACTGTAACCTCCTTCTCTCTGGCTTTAAGAGATCCCAGATTCTCCCTCTGCAGCCTGTGCCAGACTCATTCACCTCACCTCCTGCACCTCACCTCACCTCCTGCACATTTCACACCTCACCTCACGCACCTCTCACACCTCGCCTCAACTCTCACATCTCACACTTCACCTTCTGCACCTCTCACACCTCTTGCACCTCACCTCACCTCCTGCACCTCTCACACCTCTTGCACCTCACCTCACCTCCTGCACCTCTCACACCTCACCTCACGCACCTCTCACACCTCACCTCCTGCACCTCTCACTTTAAGCCGTTCAGGGCTGATACTAATCAGTAGTTTATAAATGATAGTGTATCGCTGCCCTCACACACACTGTGCGGCGTGGTAACTGCAGCACTAAAAGAATCGTGTTATGGGTGTATACGAAGAGGCTCGGCACAGACCCCGGCCAGTTACAAGGTAATCAGAGAGCCTCCATGTGTTTGCATTGCCCTCCTTGGCTTTACGGGAAGCCGCGTTGATGTTCCTCGCCGGGCCGGCTGGGCTGGCTGCCGTAAGGAGTGCCGAAGGTTCAGCCAAGTTACTATTGTCAGAGAAACAGTCAGACTCCACTGTGAGCCGCGCCACGATCTGAGCCAGGGACACAAACACAGACACGTGACTGGCAGGTGGAAAACATGGAACCCGGAATAAGTGAGAGAAGGTGGGTCTGGATGCCGTGAAGATTAGGGGAGACATATCATTAGGACGAGCGGGCGCATCCAAATAGGGGAGAAAAACCGCAAAATATGAAATATTTATGTGACAGCACATTCTGACCGTCATCAAAGGGTGACCAATGGGACTCCCCAGCAGGCCAGCCTGGCAACAGGCACTAGCTGTTTGGTCAGTAACACTGGTCCCAGCTGCTACATTTTGGGGACCCAGGTCTAGCAGTAAGTTAAGGGGGGCCCAGCGGCTACATATTGGGGACCTAGGTCTAGCAGTAAGTTAAGGGGGCCCCAGCGGCTACATATTGGGGACCCAGGTCTAGCAGTAAGTTAAGGGGGGGCCCAGCGGCTACATATTGGGGACCCAGGTCTAGCAGTAAGTTAAGGGGGGCCCAGTGGCTACATATTGGGACCCAGGTCTAGCAGTAAGTTAAGGGGGGCCCAGCGGCCAGGCTACATATTGGGGACCCAGGTCTAGCAGTAAGTTAAGGGGGCCCAGCGGCTACATATTGGGGACCCAGGTCTAGCAGTAAGTTAAGGGGGGGCCCAGCGGCTACATATTGGGGACCCAGGTCTAGCAGTAAGTTAAGGGGGGCCCAGCGGCTACATATTGGGGACCCAGGTCTAGCAGTAAGTTAAGGGGGCCCAGCGGCTACATATTGGGGACCCAGGTCTAGCAGTAAGTTAAGGGGGGGCCCAGCGGCTACATATTGGGGACCCAGGTCTAGCAGTAAGTTAAGGGGGCCCAGTGGCTACATATTGGGGACCCAGGTCTAGCAGTAAGTTAAGGGGGGCCCAGCGGCTACATATTGGGGACCCAGGTCTAGCAGTAAGTTAAGGGGGGCCCAGCGGCTACATATTGGGGACCCAGGTCTAGCAGTAAGTTAAGGGGGGGCCCAGCGGCTACATATTGGGGACCCAGGTCTAGCAGTAAGTTAAGGGGGCCCAGCGGCTACATATTGGGGACCCAGGTCTAGCAGTAAGATAAGGGGGGCCCAGCAGCTACATATTGGGGACCCAGGTCTAGCAGTAAGATAAGGGGGGCCCAGCAGCTACATATTGGGGACCCAGGTCTAGCAGTAAGTTAAGGGGGCCCAGCGGCTACATATTGGGGACCCAGGTCTAGCAGTAAGTTAAGAGGACCCCAGCGGCTACATATTGGGGACCCAGGTCTAGCAGTAAGTTAAGGGGGGCCCAGCGGCTACATATTGGGGACCCAGGTCTAGCAGTAAGTTAAGGGGGGCCCAGTGGCTACATATTGGGGACCCAGGTCTAGCAGTAAGTTAAAGGGGGGCCCAGCGGCTACATATTGGGGACCCAGATCTAGCAGTAAGATAAGGGGGGCCCAGCGGCTACATATTGGGGACCCAGGTCTAGCAGTAAGTTAAGGGGGGGCACAGCGGCCACATATTGGGGACCCAGGTCTAGCAGTAAGTTAAGGGAGCCCAGTGGCTACATATTGGGGACCCAGGTCTAGCAGTAAGTTAAGGGGGGCCCAGCGGCTACATATTGGGGACCCAGGTCTAGCAGTAAGTTAAGGGGGGGCCCAGCGGCTACATATTGGGGACCCAGGTCTAGCAGTAAGTTAAGGGAGCCCAGTGGCTACATATTGGGGACCCAGGTCTAGCAGTAAGTTAAGGGGGGCCCAGCGGCTACATATTGGGGACCCAGGTCTAGCAGTAAGTTAAGGGGGCCCAGCGGCTACATATTGGGGACCCAGGTCTAGCAGTAAGTTAAGGGGGGCCCAGCGGCTACATATTGGGGACCCAGGTCTAGCAGTAAGTTAAGGGGGGCCCAGCGGCCACATATTGGGGACCCAGGTCTAGCAGTAAGTTAAGGGGGGCCCAGCGGCTACATATTGAGGACCCAGGTCTAGCAGTAAGTTAAGGGGGGGCCCAGCGGCTACATATTGGGGACCCAGGTCTAGCAGTAAGTTAAGGGGGGCCCAGCGGCTACATATTGGGGACCTAGGTCTAGCAGTAAGATAAGGGGGGCCCAGCGGCTACATATTGGGGACCCAGGTCTAGCAGTAAGTTAAGGGGGCCCAGTGGCTACATATTGGGGACCCAGGTCTAGCAGTAAGTTAAGGGGGCCCCAGCGGCTACATATTGGGGACCCAGGTCTAGCAGTAAGTTAAGGGGGGGCCCAGCGGCTACATATTGGGGACCCAGGTCTAGCAGTAAGTTAAGGGAGCCCAGCGGCTACATATTGGGGACCCAGGTCTAGCAGTAAGTTAAGGGGGCCCAGCGGCTACATATTGGGGACTCAGGTCTAGCAGTAAGTTAAGGGGGGGCCCAGCGGCTACATATTGGGGACCCAGGTCTAGCAGTAAGTTAAGGGAGCCCAGTGGCTACATATTGGGGACCCAGGTCTAGCAGTAAGATAAGGGGGGCCCAGCGGCTACATATTGGGGACCCAGGTCTAGCAGTAAGATAAGGGGGGCCCAGCGGCTACATATTGGGGACCCAGGTCTAGCAGTAAGTTAAGGGAGCCCAGCGGCCACATATTGAGGGCCCAGGTCCCAGCTGCCGCTATAGGGGCCCCAGTGTATTGCTCCTCCAGCTCCCCGCAATGTGGAAAAGATAGAAATGAGGAGGCTGGGGGTATATATATATATATATAGAGGTGAGGTTGTATCAGGAGAGTACAGCTGTCCAGGGGGGCCCAACATTTGCTCAATGAGGGTCACTTAGCATTTTGTGGAGGGCCGGAGTGAGCCCCCGGCTGTAACGACATACAGCTAATAAAGAGGGATCAGGTGATGGAAAGATAATCCTGCCTCTGTATAAAGCGATGATCAGACCCGGGGACATTCACTGAGACCGGGGGAAAATACAAAGACATGGGTAAAAAAACCATAACAGTAAAATCGGGAATTTATCCATTTAAATCGATGTCGTTACAAAATATCTGAAAGCTTTGATTCTGGTAAAACATGATAAAAAGAGATGCCGAAGCCCAGTGACAGGGGGGGCTGGCAAGGGAGGCAGGGTGGCAACAACCACCCCCTGGGCCACTCACACTCAAGGCTCGCAGGCCACGTATAATAACATGATATCGGGACCCTGGGTGTGTGAAGGGGCTTTCTCTGCTTCTGTTTGCCCCGGCTAACACTTGCCAGCCCTCCGGTGCCTGGTGATCCAGCGAGGAGAAATCTGGTTATTAAGGAATCAGGAAGACCCCCCCCCCCCTTTGAAACAACTGGAAAATGATGGGGGGGGGTATTTTTTGGGCTACAGCAGCAGAGATTTGTCTTTTTGTTACGTTAACCCCCCCCCCACACGTAACACAAGACTGAAATCCCTGCCTAGCTCTGCATTAACCCCGCGGCCGCCACGCGTGATAGAGCGGCTTCACCCAGCGCAGGGGAAGCTGGAGCGGCTGCCGTCACGGTGCGAGGAGCTGCGACTCGGACCAGACTCACCGAGTGCCATTCATCTCGCGCAGTCAGCATTTTACCACCCATCCGATGGTTATTTAACCAGCGGCAGCAATTCCTGCTCGCAAACATCACCGCTGCCATGTACAGACTCCACGTCTGCAGGAAACGAGGCTCTCCAGCCCCAGGAATGATTGGAAAAACATGGCCATGAGAGCGGTGCTGGCACGGGCCGCGCAGGACACGTATTGCTCACCGCATCATCTTTTTCTGGTTTGCTTCTTGGCTGCGCTGGAAGACTCGGGGTACAGGGAATTGGCAATAATAGCCGTCCGAGCGGCGAGAAAGCTGAGTAAGGATCTGCGATGAGACGCACGGGGGGGTCCTCACCGCCACGTGACAGGCATCACCGACACTGAATGATGTGTGGGTCCGGCCCTTCCACATGGCAGACGGAGCATTAGGGACCGCTTGTATCTGGGGCTCATCTTGGCCGACCAGGAAAAGAAGAGGACAGTGTGCCGGCCCTGGTGACCCTGGACATGGTGCACAAACCATACGACCTGCCGGCTTTACTCTGGCATTAACGCAGGGCTTTGGACGGGAGAAGCAGGAAATAAAAATCTCATTTCTGCTCACTTTATCTCAATGGCAGGAAAACCCGCAGAAAATAATACGGCTGAATGTGAAGCCCTGTGTTAATGACTGGCCGGCCCAGGCTGGGACCCCGGTGACCACCATCACGTACCTTTTTGCGGCCATCTTTCTTGGCGCGGCACTTGGACGAGCAGATGTTGTGTTTGGTGGATTTGAAAGACTCCAGGCGTCTCTTCATGTTCTGCTGGAAAACCTCCTTTTCCTGGCGGCTTTGCTCGTCCAGCGCCATGAAGTGACGGCTGTAACTCGACTTACACTGCGGAGACAAGAACCGTCAGGAGCATCTCCACAAGACACAATCACCCCGCGAGCCCGGGCTCTCCTCTGCTCTGACACAATCACCCCGCGAGCCCGGGCTCCCCTCTGCTCTGACACAATCACCCCGCGAGCCCGGGCTCCCCTCTGCTCTGACACAATCACCCCGCGAGCCTGGGCTCCCCTCTGATCTGACACAATCCCCACAATCACCCCGTGAGCCCGGGCTCCCCTCTGATCTGACACAATCCCCACAATCACCCTGCGAGCCCGGGCTCCCTCTGCTCTGACACAATCACCCCGTGAGCCCGGGCTCCCCTCTGCTCTGACACAAATCACCCCGCGAGCCTGGGCTCCCTCTGCTCTGACACAATCACCCCGCGAGCCTGGGCTCCCCTCTGATCTGACACAATCCCCACAATCACCGTGAGCCCGGGCTCCCCTCTGCTCTGACACAATCACCCCGTGAGCCCGGGCTCCCCTCTGATCTGACACAATCCCCACAATCACCCTGCGAGCCCGGGCTCCCTCTGCTCTGACACAATCACCCCGTGAGCCCGGGCTCCCTCTGCTCTGACACAAATCACCCCGTGAGCCCGGCTCCCCTCTGCTCTGACACAAATTACCCCGTGAGCCCGGGCTCCCCTCTGATCTGACACAATCCCCACAATCACCCCGCGAGCCAGGGCTCCCCTCTGCTCTGACACAATCCCCACAATCACCCCATGAGCCCAGGCTCCCCTCTGACACAATCACAATGCGAGCCCGGGCTCCCCTCTGCTCTGACACAAATTACCCCGTGAGCCCAGGCTCCCCTCTGCTCTGACACAATCACCCTGTGAGCCCGGGCTCCCCTCTGATCTGACACAATCCCCACAATCACCCCGCGAGCCAGGGCTCCCCTCTGCTCTGACACAATCCCCACAATCACCCCATGAGCCCAGGCTCCCCTCTGACACAATCACAATGCGAGCCCGGGCTCCCCTCTGCTCTGACACAATCCCAGCAATCACCCTGCGAGCCCAGGCTCCCCTCTGCTCTGACACAAACACCCCGCAAGCCCAGGCTCCCCTCTGCTCTGACACAAACCCCACAATCACAACGCGAGCCCGGGCTTCCCTCTGCTCTGACACAAACCCCACAATCACAACGCGAGCCCGGGCTCCCCTCTGCTCTGACACAATCCCCACAATCCCTGGCCCTCACCTGCTTGGCACTGGCCCTCGCCTGCGCGTCACTGGCCCTCGCCTGCGCGTTACTGGCCCTCGCCTGCGCGTCCCTGGCCCTCGCCTGCGCGTCCCTGGCCCTCGCCTGGGTGGCACTGGCCCTCGCCTGCTCGGCACTGGCCCTCGCCTGCTCGGCACTGGCCCTCGCCTGCACGGCACTGGCCCTCGCTTGCACGGCACTGGCCCTCGCTTGCACGTCCCTGGCCCTCGCCTGCGCGTCCCTGGCCCTCGCCTGGGTGGCACTGGCCCTCGCCTGCTCGGCACTGGCCCTCGCCTGCTCGGCACTGGCCCTCGCCTGCGCGTCACTGGCCCTCGCCTGCTCGGCACTGGCCCTCGCCTGCACGTCCCTGGCCCTCGCCTGCACGTCCCTGGCCCTCGCCTGCTCGGCACTGGCCCTCGCCTGCGCGTCACTGGCCCTCGCCTGCGCGTCACTGGCCCTCGCCTGCGCGTCCCTGGCCCTCGTGTGCATGGTGAGTGTCGTCCCGATTGGACGGTTCGTTGTCCCGTGTGTCGTTCTAGCCGTGGGTTTTATTGTTTCACAGTGAGCTCCTCTTTATGAAGTCTCTCAATAAGGGGGTGAAATCCCACGTACCCGCCGGCGAGGTTTATAGAGGCTCCCAGCCAGGAAGTGGTGCATGACTGCGTCCTCTCGGTCCCGCCCACTGCGCACAGTGTCGATGGCCTGCAAGTCCAGACATGCCTTGCTCCCATTCTCTCGTCTGGAAAAAACAACGGTGCAGGTTCACCCACACGCGGACCTTTACTTCCAGAACAAGGAACAGCCAGAACCGTCGAGAGGGAAGACAGTATCAGGGGGAGATTCACTAAGCAGCGCTGTATCACTGCAGGACATTTCCACATTTTCCTAGCTGTTTGACGGAAAGTTTGGATTTTAATAAGGACTCGGAGGCGAGTATTTGTTTGGGACGGAGTCAAGATTCCCTTACTGGCCCTTTTAGTTTCTCTGTTGGATTTTTCATTGTCTTTGTTTGAGTCTGGTTTGGCTTTTCACACCATTAACGTTTATCGATCGGCGGTTTTGGCCGGCCATGTTGGTTTTGATGGTATGCCAGTGGGTCAGCATCCTTTGATTTGTCGACTTCTTAAAGGGGGTTGGCTGTCCCGTCATCCGGTTCCTCGGGTATTCGTCTACCTGGGATGTTTCCTTGGTGCGCCGGTTTCTTACTGACTGGCCGGATAACCATTACGGCAACTTTCGGAAAAATTGCTGGTTCTTTTTTGTCCGGTTTCCTGTAAAGGGTGAGTGATGTTCAGGCCCTAGATTTTCAAGTCCCTTTGTTTTGACGTGACTAGACGTACCAAGACTTCATTACGTTCCGTGGTTTTTCCTGATGATCCCAGTGTGTGTCCTGTGCGTTGCCTGCAGGCTTATGAGTCGAGAACTTTGTCTTTCCGTTCTGCTTCGCCTACCTGTTGTTTGTGTCCTTCCGGCCGCCTCATCCCCCTGTGGGTTCGACCACTTTGGCCAGATGGGCCCGTTGGCTGTTGGCTGTGGTCGATGACTCTAGGTTTGGGGTTCATTGTATCTGAGGTGCGGCAGCCTCTAAGGCTTTTGTTCTGGGGTGTCGTTTGGAGGACATTATAAAGGCTGCGGATTGGTCTAGAGAATCCACCTTCTGTACCTTTTTATTTCAAGCCTATTACCCATTGGTCTCAGACGATGCTGTGATGAACGTGTAAATATGAGCCTCCGATCTCCTGGCTTAAAATTTCCACACTCCCCTCCCTATACGTTTGACGGAAAGTTTGGATTTTTTTTTTTTTTTAAATTCTTTATTTAAAGGAATAAAAATACAAAGGAAGATCATGAAATCAAACGAATATACGGAAAGTTTGGATTTTAATAAGGATTCGGAGGCGAGTATTTCCCTCCTCGCCCGCCCTCGTGGGATGCCGGTTTTGTGGTTCTTACTGGTTTCTGATTTCAATAGAACATTTGTTTATTTTTTCTTGCCTGTTTCATTCATTTCTGGGTATTCTATGCGCTTCGCTTAGTGCGCCGCATGTAACTTACTTTATGGGCCTCTTCTTTTGAGGGTTCGCCTGTTATGGCTACTGTTAGTGCATGTTGATGTGATTCCTGTTGGTTTCCATGGGCTGACACTTCACTCGTGTTTTGTGCTTCCTTTTCAAAGGGACTTGAAAATCTAGGGCCTGAACATCACTCATCCTTTACAGGAAACCGGACAAAAAAGAACCAGCAATTTTGCCGAAAGTTGCCGTAATGGTTATCCGGCCAGTCAGTAAGAAACCGGCGCACCAAGGAAACATCCCAGGTAGACGAATACTGAGGAACCGGAGGACTGGACAGACAAACCCCTTTAAGAAGTCGACAAACAACGGATGCCGACCCACTGGCATACCATCAAAACTAACATTGGCCGGCCAAAACCGCCGATCGATAAACATTAATGGTGCGAAAAGCCAAACCAGACTCAAACAAAGACGATGAAAAATCCAACAGAGAAACTAAAGGGCCAGTAAGGGAATCTTGACTGCGTCCCAAACAAATACTCGCCTCCGAGCTCCTGCTTTAAATATCAGGGAAGAAACAGGGAACATGTATGGACAAAGAATCACCTTTACAGGAACTATGTGCGAGGAAGGAGCCGGCCGCGGGTATAGCGGGAGTGAGTACTCACAGGAGGTTTGTCACAGAGGTCTCAGACATCGAGGCTCGGCTCGGCATTGACGGCAGAGAAAGTCTGTCAGGGGAAATGATGTGACCTCCCTGGCGGAAAACAGAACCGAATGCAGGAAAATATGACAAGGCCAAATCCACCAAAATACAGCATCACATGCTCAGTGTCTGCAGCGAGCCGTCATGTCCATCTGTCTATACATCTTTAGCTGCCTGTCCACATCTGTCACATTGGGTCTCTGACCATATCCGTCACATTGTGTATCTGTCCATATCCGACACATTGTCAGTCTGTCCATATCTGTCACATTGTGTCTCTGACCATATGTCACATTGTCTGTCTGTCCATATTTGTCACATTGTGTCTCTGCCCATATCTGTCACACTGTCTGTCTGTCCATATCTGTCACACTGTCCATATCCGTCACATTGTCTGTCCATATCTGTCACGTTGTGTCTCTGCCCATATCTGTCACACTGTCCATATCCGTCACACTGTCTGTCTGTCCATATCCGTCACATTGTGTAGCTGCCCATATCCGTCACACTGTCTGTCCATATCCGTCACACTGTCTGTCTGTCCATATCCGTCACATTGTGTATCTGCCCATATCTGTCACATTGTCAGTCTGTCCATATCCGTCACATTGTCTGTCTGTCCATATCCGTCACATTGTGTCTCTGCCCATATCTGTCACATTGTCGGTCTGTCCATATCTGTCACATTGTGTCTCTGCCCATATCTGTCACATTGTCAGTCTGTCCATATCCGTCACATTGTCTGTCTGTCCATATCTGTCACATTGTGTCTCTGCCCATATCTGTCACACTGTCCATATCCGTCACATTGTGTTTCTGCCCATATCCGTCAGATTGTCTGTCTGTCCATATCTGTCACATTGTGTCTCTGTCCATATCTGTCAGATTGTGTCTCTGCCCATATCTGTCACATTGTCTGTCTGTCCATATCCGTCACATTGTCTGTCTGTCCATATCCGTCACATTGTGTGTCTGTCCATATCCGTCACATTGTGTGTCTATCCATATCCGTCACATTGTGTGTCTATCCATATCCGTCACATTGTGTGTCTATCCATATCCGTCACATTGTGTGTCTGTCCATATCCGTCACATTGTCTGTCTGTCCATATCTGTCACATTGTGTGTCCATCTATGTCACTTTAATTAAACAGAGACAGACGGACACGTTGTAAATCCGGTATGAAAGAGATGCATCTTGGGTATATCTGTACTTTTCGGCTATGTGGTGCAGATTTGGTCGCATGTAACCCTTACACGAGAGGGCTGCCATGATGAGACGTATACAGACACGTTGCCACAGGCTGGCATATGATGGTGTGGCAGTGTATTGGTGTGTTGTGGCATTTGCTGGTAACTCTGTATCACGGCACTGGACTTTGTTGATTTTGTTTGTGTTGAGGGAAGAGCAGACGCCAGAGGGATGAGTATTAAATGACACCGTGTGAAGAGACGCAGCAGCTGTTTCTATCCCATATTGTCATAGACACTTCACTTCTTGACAGATCCCCAGAGGACACAAATAACTGCTGCAAAAGGGCTGGGTGAATGTATCATACTGCACGGCGGCTCATTACATGGTGTGTGAATGTATCATACTGCACGGCGGCTCATTACATGGTGTGTGAATGCATCATACTGCACGGCGGCTCATTACATGGTGAGTGAATGCATCATACTGCACGGCGGCTCATTACATGGTGTGTGAATGCAGCATACTGCACAGTGGCTCATTAAATGGTGTGTGAATGCAGCATACTGCACGGCGGCTCATTACATGGTGTGTGAATGCAGCATACTGCACGGCGGCTCATTACATGGTGTGTGAATGCAGCATACTGCACGGCGGCTCATTAAATGGTGTGTGAACGTATCATACTGCACGGCGGCTCATTACATGGTGTATGAATGCAGCATACTGCACGGCGGCTCATTAAATGGTGTGTGAATGCAGCATACTGCACGGCGGCTCATTAAATGGTGTGTGAATGCAGCATACTGCACGGCGGGTCATAACATGGTGTGTGAATTTATCATACTGCACGGCGGCTCATTACATGGTGTGTGAATGCAGCATACTGCACGGCGGCTCATTACATGGTGTGTGAATTTATCATACTGCACACGGCTCATTACATGGTGTGTGAATGCAGCATACTGCACGGCGGCTCATTACATGGTGTGTGAATGCATCATACTGCACGGCGGCTCATTACATGGTGTGTGAATGCATCATACTGCACGGCGGCTCATTAAATGGTGTGTGAATGCAGCATACTGCACGGCGGGTCATTACATGGTGTGTGAATTTATCATACTGCACGGCGGCTCATTACATGGTGTGTGAATGCAGCATACTGCACGGCGGCTCATTACATGGTGTGTGAATGCATCATACTGCACGGCGGCTCATTAAATGGTGTGTGAATGCAGCATACTGCACGGCGGGTCATAACATGGTGTGTGAATTTATCATACTGCACGGCGGCTCATTACATGGTGTGTGAATGCAGCATACTGCACGGCGGCTCATTACATGGTGTGTGAATGCATCATACTGCACGGCGGCTCATTACATGGTGTGTGAATTTATCATACTGCACGGCGGCTCATTACATGGTGTGTGAATGCAGCATACTGCACGGCGGCTCATTACATGGTGTGTGAATGCATCATACTGCACGGCGGCTCATTACATGGTGTGTGAATGCAGCATACTGCACGGCGGCTTATTAAATGGTGTGTGAATGTATCATACTGCACGGCGGCTCATTAAATGGTGTGTGAATGCAGCATACTGCACGGCGGCTCACTAAATGGTGTGTGAATGTAGCATACTGCATGGCGGCTCATTAAATTGTGTGTGAATGCATCATACTGCACGGCGGCTCATTACATGGTGTGTGAATTTATCATACTGCACCGCGGGTCATTAAATTGTGTGTGAATGCATCATACTGCACAACGGCCCATTAAATTGTGTGTGAATGCATCATACTGCACAGCGGCTCATTACATGGTGTGTGAATGCAGCATACTGCACAGCGGCTCATTACATGGTGTGTGAATGCAGCATACTGCACGGCGGCTCATTACATGGTGTGTGAATGCAGCATACTGCACGGAGGGTCATTACATGGTGTGTGAATGCAGCATACTGCACGGCGGCTCATTAAATGGTGTGTGAATGCAGCATACTGCACGACGGCTCATTAAATGGTGTGTGAATGCAGCATACTGCACGGCGGCTCATTAAATAGTGTGTGAATGTATCATACTGCCCGGCGGCTCATTACATGGTGTGTGAATGCAGCATACTGCACGGCGGCTCATTAAATGGTGAGTGAATGCAGCATACTGCACGGCGGCTCATTAAATGGTGAGTGAATGTATCCTACTGCACGGCGGCTCATTACATGGTGTGTGAATGCAGCATACTGCACGGCGGCTCATTAAATAGTGTGTGAATGTATCATACTGCACGGCGGCTCATTACATGGTGTATGAATGCAGCATACTGCACGGCGGCTCATTAAATGGTGTGTGAATGCAACATACTGCACGGCGGCTCATTACATGGTGTGTGAATGCAGCATACTGCACGGTGGCTCATTAAATGGTGTGTGAATGCAGCATACTGCACGGCGGGTCATTACACGGTGTGTGAATTTATTATACTGCACGGCGGCTCATTACATGGTGTGTGAATGCAGCATACTGCACAGTGGCTCATTACATGGTGTGTGAATGCAGCATACTGCACGGCGGCTCATTACATGGTGTGTGAATGCATCATACTGCACGGCGGCTCATTACATGGTGTGTGAATGCAGCATACTGCACGGCGGCTCATTACATGGTGTGTGAATGCATCATACTGCACGGCGGCTCATTACATGGTGTGTGAATGCAGCATACTGCACGGCGGCTTATTAAATGGTGTGTGAATGTATCATACTGCACGGCGGCTCATTAAATGGTGTGTGAATGCAGCATACTGCACGGCGGCTCACTAAATGGTGTGTGAATGCATCATACTGCACGGCGGCTCATTAAATGGTGTGTGAATGTAGCATACTGCATGGCGGCTCATTAAATTGTGTGTGAATGCATCATACTGCACGGCGGCTCATTACATGGTGTGTGAATTTATCATACTGCACGGCGGGTCATTAAATTGTGTGTGAATGCATCATACTGCACAACGGCCCATTAAATTGTGTGTGAATGCATCATACTGCACGGCGGCTCATTAAATGGTGTGTGAATGTAGCATACTGCATGGCGGCTCATTAAATTGTGTGTGAATGTAGCATACTGCATGGCGGCTCATTAAATTGTGTGTGAATGCATCATACTGCACGGCGGCTCATTACATGGTGTGTGAATTTATCATACTGCACGGCGGGTCATTAAATTGTGTGTGAATGCATCATACTGCACAGCGGCTCATTACATGGTGTGTGAATGCAGCATACTGCACGGCGGCTCATTACATGGTGTGTGAATGCAGCATACTGCACGGCGGGTCATTACATGGTGTGTGAATGCAGCATACTGCACGGCGGCTCATTAAATAGTGTGTGAATGTATCATACTGCCCGGCGGCTCATTACATGGTGTGTGAATGCAGCATACTGCACGGCGGCTCATTAAATGGTGAGTGAATGTATCATACTGCACGGCGGCTCATTACATGGTGTGTGAATGCAGCATACTGCACGGCGGCTCATTAAATGGTGAGTGAATGTATCATACTGCACGGCGGCTCATTACATGGTGTGTGAATGCAGCATACTGCACGGCGGCTCATTAAATTGTGTGTGAATGTATCATACTGCACAGCGGCTCATTACATGGTGAGTGAATGCATCATACTGCACGGCGGCTCATTACATGGTGGGTGAATGCAGCATACTGCACGGCGGCTCATTACATGGTGTGTGAATGTATCATACTGCACGGCGGCTCATTACATGGTGAGTGAATGCATCATACTGCACGGCGGCTCATTAAATGGTGGGTGAATGTATCATACTGCACGGCGGCTCATTACATGGTGAGTGAATGCATCATACTGCACGGCGGCTCATTACATGTGAGTGAATGTATCATACTGCACGGCGGCTCATTAAATGGTGTGTGAATGCAGCATACTGCACGGCGGCTCATTACATGGTGTGTGAATGTATCATACTGCACGGCGGCTCATTACATGGTGGGTGAATGCAGCATACTGCACGGCGGCTCATTACATGGTGTGTGAATGTATCATACTGCACGGCGGCTCATTACATGGTGAGTGAATGCATCATACTGCACGGCGGCTCATTACATGTGAGTGAATGTATCATACTGCACGGCGGCTCATTAAATGGTGTGTGAATGCAGCATACTGCACGGCGGCTCATTAAATGGTGTGTGAATGCAGCATACTGCACAGCGGCTCATTAAATGGTGTGTGAATGCAGCATACTGCCCGGCGGCTCATTAAATGGAGTGTGAATGCAGCATACTGCACAGCGGCTCATTAAATGGTGTGTGAATGCAGCATACCGCACGGCGGCTCATTAAATGGTGTGTGAATGCAGCATACCGCACGGCGGCTCATTAAATGGTGTGTGAATGCAGCATACTGCACAGCGGCTCATTACATGGTGTGTGAATGCAGCATACTGCACGGCGGCTCATTAAATGGTGTGTGAATGCAGCATACTGCACGGCGGCTCATTAAATGGTGTGTGAATGCAGCATACTGCACAGTGGCTCATTAAATGGTGTGTGAATGCAGCATACTGCACGGCGGCTCATTAAATGGTGTGTGAATGCAGCATACTGCACAGCGGCTCATTACATGGTGTGTGAATGTATCATACTGCACGGCGGCTCATTACATGGTGGGTGAATGCAGCATACTGCACGGCGGCTCATTACATGGTGTGTGAATGTATCATACTGCACGGTGGCTCATTACATGGTGAGTGAATGCATCATACTGCACGGCGGCTCATTACATGTGAGTGAATGTATCATACTGCACGGCGGCTCATTAAATGGTGTGTGAATGCAGCATACTGCACGGAGGCTCATTAAATGGTGTGTGAATGCAGCATACTGCACAGCGGCTCATTAAATGGTGTGTGAATGCAGCATACTGCCCGGCGGCTCATTAAATGGTGTGTGAATGCAGCATACTGCACGGCGGCTCATTAAATGGTGTGTGAATGCAGCATACTGCACGGCGGCTCATTAAATGGTGTGTGAATGCAGCATACTGCACAGCGGCTCATTAAATGGTGTGTGAATGCAGCATACCGCACGGCGGCTCATTAAATGGTGAGTGAATGCATCATACTGCACGGCGGCTCATTACATGGTGTGTGAATGTATCATACTGCACGGCGGCTCATTACATGGTGGGTGAATGCAGCATACTGCACGGCGGCTCATTAAATGGTGTGTGAATGCAGCATACTGCATGGCGGCTCATTAAATGGTGTGTGAATGCAGCATACTGCACGGCGGCTCATTAAATGGGTGTGTGAATGCAGCATACCGCACGGCGGCTCATTAAATGGTGTGTGAATGCAGCATACTGCACAGCGGCTCATTACATGGTGAGTGAATGCATCATACTGCACGGCGGCTCATTACATGTGAGTGAATGTATCATACTGCACGGCGGCTCATTAAATGGTGTGTGAATGCAGCATACTGCACGGCGGCTCATTAAATGGTGTGTGAATGCAGCATACTGCACAGCGGCTCATTAAATGGTGTGTGAATGCAGCATACTGCCCGGCGGCTCATTAAATGGTGTGTGAATGCAGCATACTGCACGGCGGCTCATTAAATGGTGTGTGAATGCAGCATACTGCACGGCGGCTCATTAAATGGTGTGTGAATTCAGCATACTGCACAGCGGCTCATTAAATGGTGTGTGAATGCAGCATACTGCACAGTGGCTCATTAAATGGTGTGTGAATGCAGCATACCGCACGGCGGCTCATTAAATGGTGTGTGAATGCAGCATACCGCACGGCGGCTCATGAAATGGTGTGTGAATGCAGCATACTGCACGGCGGCTCATTAAATGGTGTGTGAATGCAGCATACTGCACGGCGGCTCATTAAATGGTGTGTGAATGCAGCATACTGCACGGCGGCTCATTAAATGGTGTGTGAATGCAGCATACTGCACAGTGGCTCATTAAATGGTGTGTGAATGCAGCATACTGCACGGCGGCTCATTAAATGGTGTGTGAATGCAGCATACTGCACGGCGGCTCATTAAATGGTGTGTGAATGCAGCATACTGCACGGCGGCTCATTAAATGGTGTGTGAATGCAGCATACTGCACAGCGGCTCATGAAATGGTGTGTGAATGCAGCATACTGCACGGCGGCTCATTAAATGGTGTGTGAATGCAGCATACTGCATGGCGGCTCATTAAATGGTGTGTGAATGCAGCATACTGCACAGCGGCTCATGAAATGGTGTGTGAATGCAGCATACTGCACGGCGGCTCATTAAATGGTGTGTGAATGCAGCATACTGCATGGCGGCTCATGAAATGGTGTGTGAATGCAGAAGTTCTCCAGGCCGACACAGTGTGAAGGCGTTTAACACAGCGTTACCTGATCGGCCAGATTCAGGGCGTCTCGGATGTTCAGTTTGTAGCAAACCTCCCAGATTTCATCCTTGATCCGATAAGCAGATTTTCTCATTAACCACTGACTGAGGTATTTCTTGTCAAACTGCTCCCACCTGTTGGACCAACGGACAGACAGACATGACGTGAGCGAAGGAGACCAGAAACACCAATAACATACACTGGAATTTTCGGGGGGAAATAATGCCAAGGTGCGTCTAATGCCGAGGTGCCTCAAATGCCGAGGTGCGTCTAATGCCGAGGTGCGTCTAATGCCGAGGTGCGTCTAATGCCGAGGTGCCTCTAATGCCGAGGTGCCTCTAATGCCGAGGTGCGTCTAATGCCGAGGTGCGTCTAATGCCGAGGTGCCTCTAATGCCGAGGTGCGTCTAATGCCGAGGTGCGTCTAATGCCGAGGTGCCTCTAATGCCGAGGTGCGTCTAATGCCGAGGTGCGTCCAATGCCGAGGTGCGTCCAATGCCGAGGTGCGTCCAATGCCGAGGTGCCTCCAATGCCGAGGTGCGTCCAATGCCGAGGTGCGTCCAATGCCGAGGTGCGTCCAATGCCGAGGTGCCTCTAATGCCGAGGTGCCTCTAATGCCGAGGTGCCTGTAATGCCGAGGTGCGTCTAATGCCGAGGTGCCTGTAATGCCGAGGTGCCTGTAATGCCGAGGTGCCTGTAATGCCAAGGTGCCTGTAATGCCGAGGTGCCTGTAATGCCGAGGTGCGTCTAATGCCGAGGTGCCTGTAATGCCGAGGTGCGTCTAATGTCGAGGTGAGTCCAATGCCGAGGTGCGTCTAATGCCGAGGTGCGTCTAATGCCGAGGTGCGTCCAATGCCGAGGTGCCTCTATTGCCGAGGTGCCTCTAATGCCGAGGTGCCTGTAATGCCGAGGTGCGTCTAATGCCGAGGTGCCTGTAATGCCGAGGTGCCTCTAATGCCGAGGAGCGTCTAATGCCGAGGTGCCTGTGATGCCGAGGTGCGTCTAATGCCGAGGTGCCTGTAATGCCGAGGTGCCTGTAATGCCGAGGTGCCTGTAATGCCGAGGTGCCTCTAATGCCGAGGTGCGTCCAATGCCGAGGTGCGTCCAATGCCGAGGTGCCTCTAATGTCGAGGTGCGTCCAATGCCGAGGTGCCTCTAATGCCGAGGTGCCTCTAATGCCGAGGTGCCTCTAATGCCGAGGTGCATCCAATGCCGAGGTGCCTCTAATGCCGAGGTGCGTCTAATGCCGAGGTGCCTCTAATGCCGAGTGCCTCTAATGCCGAGGTGCGTCTAATGCCGAGGTGCGTCTAATGCCGAGGTGCGTCTAATGCCGAGGTACCTGTAATGCCGAGGTGCCTCTAATGCCGAGGTGCCTGTAATGCCGAGGTGCCTGTAATGCCGAGGTGCCTGTAATGCCGAGGTGCGTCTAATGCCGAGGTGCCTGTAATGCCGAGGTGCGTCTAATGCCGAGGTGCCTCTAATGCCGAGGTGCCTCTAATGCCGAGGTGCGTCCAATGCCGAGATGCGTCCAATGCCGAGATGCGTCCAATGCCGAGATGCGTCCAATGCCGAGGTGCCTCTAATGCCGAGGTGCGTCCAATGCCGAGGTGCGTCTAATGCCGAGGTGCGTCCAATGACGAGGTGCGTCCAATGCCGAGGTGCGTCCAATGCCGAGGTGCGTCCAATGCCGAGGTGCGCCCAATGCCGAGGTGCCTCTAATGCCGAGGTGCGTCCAATGCGAGGTGCGTCCAATGCCGAGGTGCGTCCAATGCCGAGCCTCTAATGCCGAGGTGCGTCTAATGCCGAGGTGAGTCCAATGCCGAGGTGCGTCTAATGCCGAGGTGCGTCCAATGCCGAGGTGCGTCCAATGCCGAGGTGCGTCCAATGCCGAGGTGCCTCTAATGCCGAGGTGCCTGTAATGCCGAGGTGCCTGCAATGCCGAGGTGCCTGCAATGCCGAGGTGCCTGTAATGCCGAGGTGCGTCTAATGCCGAGGTGCGTCTAATGCCGAGGTGCCTGTAATGCCGAGGTGCCTGTAATGCCGAGGTGCCTCTAATGCCGAGGTGCGTTCAATGCCGAGGTGCGTCTAATGCCGAGGTGCCTGTAATGCCGAGGTGCGTCTAATGCCGAGGTGCCTGTAATGCCGAGGTGCCTCTAATGCCGAGGTGCCTCTAATGCCGAGGTGCGTCTAATGTCGAGGTGAGTCCAATGCCGAGGTGCGTCTAATGCCGAGGTGCGTCCAATGCCGAGGTGCGTCCACTGCCGAGGTGCGTCCAATGCCGAGGTGCCTCTAATGCCGAGGTGCCTGTAATGCCGAGGTGCCTGTAATGCCGAGGTGCGTCTAATGCCGAGGTGCCTGTAATGCCGAGGTGCCTCTAATGCCAAGGAGCGTCTAATGCCGAGGTGCCTGTAATGCCGAGGTGCGTCTAATGCCGAGGTGCCTGTAATGCCGAGGTGCCTGTAATGCCAAGGTGCGTCTAATGCCGAGGTGCCTGTAATGCCGAGGTGCCTCCAATGCCGAGGTGCGTCTAATGTCGAGGTGCGTCCAATGCCGAGGTGCCTCTAATGCCGAGGTGCATCCAATGCCGAGGTGCGTCTAATGCCGAGGTGCCTCTAATGCCGAGGTGCCTCTAATGCCGAGGTGCGTCTAATGTCGAGGTGCGTCCAATGCCGAGGTGCCTCTAATGCCGAGGTGCATCCAATGCCGAGGTGCGTCTAATGCCGAGGTGCCTCTAATGCCGAGGTGCCTCTAATGCCGAGGTGCCTCTAATGCCGAGGTGCCTCTAATGCCAAGGAGCGTCTAATGCCGAGGTGCCTGTAATGCCGAGGTGCGTCTAATGCCGAGGTGCCTGTAATGCCGAGGTGCCTGTAATGCCAAGGTGCGTCTAATGCCGAGGTGCCTGTAATGCCGAGGTGCCTCCAATGCCGAGGTGCGTCTAATGTCGAGGTGCGTCCAATGCCGAGGTGCCTCTAATGCCGAGGTGCGTCTAATGCCGAGGTGCCTGTAATGCCGAGGTGCGTCTAATGCCGAGGTGCCTCTAATGCCGAGGTGCGTCCAATGCCGAGGTGCGTCTAATGTCGAGGTGCGTCCAATGCCGAGATGCCTCTAATGCCGAGGTGCCTGTAATGCCGAGGTGCCTGTAATGCCGAGGTGCGTCTAATGCCGAGGTGCGTCTAATGTCGAGGTGCGTCCAATGCCGAGGTGCGTCTAATGCCGAGGTGCCTGTAATGCCGAGGTGCGTCTAATGCCGAGGTGCCTCTAATGCCGAGGTGCCTCTAATGTCGAGGTGAGTCCAATGCCGAGGTGCGTCTAATGCCGAGGTGCGTCCAATGCCGAGGTGCGTCCAATGCCGAGGTGCGTCCAATGCCGAGGTGCCTCTAATGCCGAGGTGCCTGTAATGCCGAGGTGCGTCTAATGCCGAGGTGCCTGTAATGCCGAGGTGCCTCTAATGCCGAGGAGCGTCTAATGCCGAGGTGCCTGTAATGCCGAGGTGCCTGTAATGCCGAGGTGCCTGTAATGCCGAGGTAATGCCGAGGTGCCTGTAATGCCGAGGTGCCTGTAATGCCGAGGTGCCTGTAATGCCAAGGTGCGTCTAATGCCGAGGTGCCTGTAATGCCGAGGTGCCTCTAATGCCGAGGTGCGTCTAATGTCGAGGTGCGTCCAATGCCGAGGTGCCTCTAATGCCGAGGTGCATCCAATGCCGAGGTGCATCCAATGCCGAGGTGCATCCAATGCCGAGGTGCCTCTAATGCCGAGGTGCCTCTAATGCCGAGGTGCGTCTAATGCCGAGGTGCGTCTAATGCCGAGGTGCGTCTAATGCCGAGGTACCTGTAATGCCGAGGTGCCTCTAATGCCGAGGTGCTGTAATGCCGAGGTGCCTGTAATGCCGAGGTGCGTCTAATGCCGAGGTGCCTGTAATGCCGAGGTGCGTCTAATGCCGAGGTGCCTCTAATGCCGAGGTGCGTCCAATGCCGAGGTGCGTCTAATGTCGAGGTGCGTCCAATGCCGAGATGCGACCAATGCCGAGGTGCCTCTAATGCCGAGGTGCGTCCAATGCCGAGGTGCGTCTAATGCCGAGGTGCGTCCAATGCCGAGGTGCGCCCAATGCCGAGGTGCGCCCAATGCCGAGGTGCCTCTAATGCCGAGGTGCGTCTAATGCCGAGGTGCGTCCAATGCCGAGGTGCGTCCAATGCCGAGGTGCCTCTAATGCCGAGGTGCGTCTAATGCCGAGGTGCCTCTAATGCCGAGGTGCGTCTAATGCCGAGGTGCCTGTAATGCCGAGGTGCCTGTAATGCCGAGGTGCCTGTAATGCCGAGGTGCCTGCAATGCCGAGGTGCGTCTAATGCCGAGGTGCCTGTAATGCCGAGGTGCCTCTAATGCCGAGGTGCGTCCAATGCCGAGGTGCGTCCAATGCCGAGGTGCGTCTAATGCCGAGGTGCCTGTAATGCCGAGGTGCGTCTAATGCCGAGGTGCCTGTAATGCCGAGGTGCCTCTAATGCCGAGGTGCGTCTAATGCCGAGGTGCGTCTAATGCCGAGGTACCTGTAATGCCGAGGTGCGTCTAATGCCGAGGTGCGTCTTATAGTGCGAATAATACAGTAACTTACTTGTCTCTCCAGTGGTGATATCCGTGATGCCCAACTATGTCCTCCACGGCCGCCATGATGTGATCGAAAGCCTCGATTACAGAAGAGAGGAGATTAAAATCGCTGTCATTTATACAGGGTTTTATTGTACGAGATGACGTCACATGGCGGCGTTTCTCGTCTCTACAGCGAAACTACAAGCTAAGTGTAATATTGAGGCTATTGGTCAGATTTTGGGTTCAATGGCTGGAAATGAGGGGACAGGTCAAATCATGTGATGCTTCGGAAGCCAAAGGCCATACGGTAAAACATAACGGTAAATCAGGCGTCTGCCGGTCTTACCGTTAAGATGTTTTACTTGGAAGGAAGGAATTGCGGCGGGAGTTTACGGGGAGGGGAGGCATCACGCGGGGCGCGGGGGGGGGGGGGAGTTTACTGGGGGAGAGGCATCACGCGGGGGGGGGGGGTTTACTGGGAGGGGAGGCATCACGCGGGGGGGGGGGTTTACTGGGAGGGGAGGCACCTCGCCGGGGGGGGGGAGTTTACAGGGAGGGGAGGCATCACGCGGGGGGGGGGGAGTTTACAGGGAGGGGAGGCATCACGCGGGGGGGGGGGGGTTACAGGGAGGGAGGGAGGCATCACGCGGGGGGGGGGTTACAGGGAGGGGAGGCATCACGCGGGTGGTTACAGGGAGGGGAGGCATCACGCGGGGGGGTGGGTTACAGGGAGGGGAGGCATCACGCGGGGGGTTACAGGGAGGGGAGGCATCACGCGGGGGGGTTACAGGGAGGGAGGCATCACGCGGGGGGGTTACAGGGAGGGGAGGCATTCACGCGGGGGGGGTTACAGGAGGGAGGCATCACGCGGGGGTTACAGGGAGGGGAGGCATCACGCGGGGGGTTACAGGGAGGGGAGGCATCACGCGGGGTTACAGGGAGGGAGGCATCACGCGGGGGGGGTTACAGGGAGGGGAGGCATCACGCGGGGGGGTTACAGGGAGAGGCATCACGCGGGGGGGGGTTACAGGGAGGGGAGGCATCACGCGGGGGGGTTACAGGGAGGGGAGGCATCACGCGGGTTACAGGGAGGGAGGCATCACGCGGGGGGGGTTACAGGGAGGGGAGACATCACGCGGGGGGGGTTACAGGGAGGGGAGGCATCGGGGGGGACAGGGAGGGGAGCATCACGCGGGGGGGTTACAAAGAGGGGAGGCATCACGCGGGGGGGTTACAAAGACGGGAGGCATCACGCGGGGGGTTACAGGGAGGGGAGGCATCACGCGGGGGGGTTACAAAGAGGAGAGGCATCACGCGGGGGGGTTACAAAGAGGGGGAGGCATCACGCGGGGGGGGGGGTTACAGGGAGGGGAGGCATCACGCGGGGGGGTTACAGGGAGGGGTGGCATCACGCGGGGGTTACAGGGAGGGGAGGCATCACGCGGGGGGGTTACAGGGAGGGGAGGCATCACGCG
>RXON01001649.1:0-18212 GCA_009667805.1 Leptobrachium leishanense
AGGAAAATTTGACGTAAACACTAAGAGCGCAGAAACGTAAAAACAGCTGCGGTCACGAACGGACGGATTTGTGTAAAACCGCCCGGTCACTAAGGGGTTAATTAACTGCAGAGAGGCACTGCCCGCAGTGTGCGGATTCATATGCTGCATTAATTATACTGTAGAGAGGCACTTCCCAGCAGTGTGTGGATTCACATGCTGTATTAATTATACTGCAGAGAGGCGCTGCCCGGCAGTGTGCGGATTCTTATGCTGCATTAATTATACTGCAGAGAGGCGCTTCCCAGCAGTGTGCCGATTCATATGCTGCATTAATTATACTGCAGAGAGGCGCTGCCCGGCAGTGTGCAGATTCATATGCTGCAATGAAACCTATGAGTTAAAAAGCCTTGCTTCTTTAAAAAAAAAGTTAGGAAACCTAAAATTTCACCCAAGAAATGCTTAAAAAAATCCTAAAAGAATAATTAAGTAAAGAAACTTTCATTCTATTGGTAGTAACCTACTTTCCATTCTTAAGTAAGCAATAAAAAACGAAATAAGTCATAAAAAAGCAAAAAAAACAATTGATTCGAATCACCCAAAATGAGCCGAATCGCTGAATCGATCCGAAGTTTTGGATTGATCCGAAATTTCGGGTGGTCAATATTTTGTTTTCGGAAATGCTCCCGAACCACAAAAATGGTGAATTTTTGCCCGAATTTCAATTCGGAATGAAACGAATTGCACAGCTCTAATATAAAGTAAGTAGAGATAGAATGAGGATCCAGTTGCTATTCCAGAAGTCCAATGAACATCTCTTGCAACTTGACTGTTACATCTCCTTACTGTATATCAATGCGTCCTATACTCTGTATACTTTGTATCAGAAGCATAAATTTGCAGGCAGGAGGAGAGTAACAAGAAAATTCAATGTCATACATTATTTTCATCTCAAACCAATACTCAAAAAGAAATGAGAGCCTGATATTAACCCCTTCACTACCAAGTGATTTTCCAAAAAAAACATGGTCAGAAACCAATGTTTTTTTTAAAAAATTACTTTTAATTTTACAGTAAGAAATATTTGGGCATATTACCATTGTATTAATTACTGTAACTAACCTAATTGGCCAGTAGATAGCGCCATCTACTGTCTGAGTTACAGCCGTTACAGCTGCAACTGACTCCCCCTCCCTGCATTGGCTGCTGAAAGCCCGATGTCAGAGCATCATCAGCCGATTTTACACAGTTTTAGCTCTCTCGGCAATATGCCCACAGTGCTAAAACTTTGGGGGCACCTTCTACAGCCCAAAAGCAAACAAAATCAGTTTACAGCAAACAAATTTAATTTGCTATTGTGCTGCAGCAGATATCTCGATATCGGGGCACCTGATGGTGCCTTTGAACCCCGAGATATCTCGATGTCGGTAGTGAAGGGGTTAAGTGAATTTGCAAAATTGCAAAACTGATTATTTAAAAAATGTCTCCACTCCCATCATTTCACACAGTGCATAGCATGGCTCAATTCACCACCTCCTTTATTTGCTGGCATAATCACGCTAGAGGGGCTATTCAATAAGTGATGAACTTGCCACCAAATTGCACCGAACGGGGGAATTTCACCGTACAGTGCAATATTGTGGTAGTTTGTCTATTCAACAAGCTGTCAATTCGCCAAATACTTGTAAATTGACGGCAAAATACGATGCAGTTTGTCTCAGATCAGTGACCTATGGCGTTATTTGCCGGCAGCAAAATTGTCCCATAGAGAAGTAGTGGTTAATCTATTCACAAAAAAGCTGAATTGCACTAAAGTGTCAGTTAAATGACCTGATTTTTGGTGGTTCAGTTCGACAGGTTTAAACAGGCCAATCCCATAGGATTCAATGTTAAAAAAAAACTAAGGTCCCTAATACATTCTTCGCACAATTTCGTTCGCGCAGCGCAAAATTTTTTGCGCGCATCGTCCGGTGTTATCACGCAAAACTTAACGGAGTATTCCGATCCGAATGCATTTTCTCATCCGTCCGAAAATAACGTTCGTAGAAACGTTGCGCATAACGAAGAGTAATACGCGCGCAGTAACGTAGCGCATGTAAATCAGTGTGCGGACTGTTTTTTTCACCGGATTCAGCCAATCAGAATTAAGAACCTTAAGTGACATCAATTTACCTTAATAGACTCACTTAAGTTTTTGCGCCTGTCAAAGTAAATCTGAGTATACATGCTGCAACATGCACGAATTCACAATTTTTTTGTTTGGGTATGTTTAGAATGTGTAACCATACTGTGCTGTATTGTTTTTTTCGTGCTGGTGTTTTTCATTTCGGCCAGAATGTACCAATTTGCAGTTACTGTAGCAGATTAGAGATGGGAGATGTGACAGGTTAGACCGGTATATCTACCGCGATATGTATTATATAGGCATATTTATATCTATGGCTATCTTTAGATACCAGGCCATTTGGCGCAGCTGGCCTAAGAAATCAATGGCTGCGTTTCCAGCCTGCTGGAAGGAAGCAATTAAACAGGTCCGTGACAATTTTCTCTGAAGTCATCACAGGTGTGAATTAAAGATAACACCTTTTTGGGGTCTACCCAGGGCCGGCGCTATCGTTAGGCGGCACAGGCGGCCGCCTTACTATCTGGCTTCCTGCCAGTTTGTGGGGGCGAGAACGCGGCTGCGCTGGTCATGTGGTTTCCGCCCAGCAAGCGGCAAAGCTGCATCATGTCAGCGGCCGCTCGCCACCATGAGGAACGCCGGCGGAGCCTGGGGGCCTGGCAGCAGGTGAGAGCTGGGGGCAGATATATCCATATGTGAGTTGGGGCAAATATCGCCATATCAGCTGGGGCAATATATACCCATGTAATCTAGGGGCAAATATATCCATGAGTTGGGGCAAATATATCCACATGTGATCTGGGGGCAAATATATCCATGAGTTAGGGGCAAATATATCCACATGTGATCTGGGGGCAAATATATCCATGGGTTGGGGGCAAATATATCCATGAGTTGGGGCAAATATATCCACATGTGATCTGGGGGCAAATATATCCATGAGTTAGGGGCAAATATATCCACATGTGATCTGGGGGCAAATATATCCATGGGTTGGGGGCAAATATATCCATGAGTTGGGGGCAAATATATATATATCCATGAGCTGGGGGCAAATATATCCACATGTGATCTGGGGGCAAATATATCCACATGTGATCTGGGGGCAAATATATCCATGTGTTGGGGGCAAATATATATATCCATGAGCTGGGGCAAATATATCCATGAGTTGGGGGCAAATATATCCACATGTGATCTGGGGGCAAATATATCCATGCGTTGGGGGCAAATATATATATATATCCATGAGCTGGGGGCAAATATATCCATGAGCTGGGGGCAAATATATCCATGAGTTGGGGGCAAATATATATATATCCATGAGCTGGGGTCAAATATATCCATGAGCAGGGGGCAAATATATCCACATGTGATCTGGGGGCAAATATATCCACATGTGATCTGGGGGCAAATATATCCATGTGTTGGGGGCAAATATATATATATCCATGAGCTGGGGCAAATATATCCATGAGTTGGGGGCAAATATATCCACATGTGATCTGGGGGCAAATATATCCATGAGTTGGGGGCAAATATATATATATATCCATGAGCTGGGGGCAAATATATCCATGAGCTGGGGGCAAATATATCCATGAGTTGGGGGCAAATATATATATATCCATGAGCTGGGGTCAAATATATCCATGAGCAGGGGGCAAATATATCCATGAGTTGGGGGCAAATATATCCACATGTGATCTGGGGGCAAATATACCCATATGAGCTGGGGGAAAATATTTCCATAAGAGCTGGGGCAAATATCTCTATATGAGCGGGGGAAATATATCTACATGTGATCTGGGGGCAAATATATCCACATGTGATACGGGGGCAAATATATCCATATGAGCTGGGGCAAATTTACTTATATGAGCAACCCTAGTGTATGTATATATATATGTGTATATATAGAGATTATCATGGCACCTCTATCCTGATTGGCTTGACATGACACGGATGGGGGGGCACCAAAATGCACCTTTGCCTGACTAGATAAAAATGCTTTCACTGACCCTGGGTCTACCCAGCAGGCAGAAGGAGCAATTGCTCATGGCAGGGAGAAGACGCAGCTAGAGCAGCACCCCAACCGCATATCAAAGAAGCAATCACATTCTCTGATCACTGAAGGTGGTCTTTGGGAGATGATTGATAGACCAGGGAATTAAGACTAATGACGAAGCATACTGAGCATGCTCAGGAGAGGGGAATTCTGGGGATTGTAGGCAAAGGCTCTGCCAGCTAGGAGGCTGGACTTAGAAAAAGGCAGCCCTATATATATATTCTGGGGCATGCCATGGGCTTTCACTAATCACAGGGGTTCAATCAAAATTGATGATCAGTCCATGCTGTCCATGCTTCCATTTCCAGCGGATCTATGCATGTCTCCATCTCCAACCCCGGAGTCACTGATGCTAGCTTACTGTTTGTAAGTAATGCTCTGTGTTTAATCCTTTTCTTTTATTTGCTGTGTAGTGTGTGATTAATTGATTTATTCTATCTATAATTTTGGTAACCAATGCACTGTGATTTTTCTATATCATAAATAAATATAACTTATTTAAGTTTCCGCTTCTGGCTGATGAGATCCATGCTAACTAAGAGACTGGAGTATTGCTGGTTGCTTTAAGCTCGGGTAGATACGAAATTGTGAGTTGCGGTCGCTGGGGACGGCAGGGATTGTTGTCTATGCAGTCACTGTCCGGGTCTAGGGTAGGCAGACAGCGTGGTTGCTTACCCCTGCGTCTCTCGCTGCGACGCGCATAGTGTCCATGAGGACTGGCGGCAGCGTAACTAATAGAATAGGAAAGTGAGCCCAGGGATTGTGTTAGACGTAGTCATTACCCGCTTCAAGAGAAGACTTGTACTGCGTTGCAATCCTGGGACCATTGTATCGTGCTCTACGTACCTGTTGCGAGAGAAAGTGTGCGGGGACAGTTAGGTAAGCAAGTGCGCGGGGGCTTGTTGTCCACGCAGTCATTATCTGGGCTAGGCTAGACAGATAGTGGGTGGCTTAACCCGGCGTCTTTCGCAGCAGCACGCATAGTGGTCTTGACAACTGCTGGCAAGCGGTGGGATATCAGGTTAGTATTTGGATCTGTGAAGCAACATAGATCCAGATACTAAAGAAATTGGTTTTCCAATTTCCACAGCAGAACTCAGTGCATTTATTAGAATTTACACAAAACACAGCAGTTCCCTTTCCCCCTTCTTTTTTGTTTTTCTGTGCTATCTTTTATTTGGCTGGAGTGAGAATGACACATCAACAGCCGTCAAAGAAAACGTTGGAACAATTGTGTAAAGACAAAAATATTTCGACGAAGGACAAGAAGAAAGATAAACTTTTGCAAGCCCTCGAGGATTATGAGGCGAGGCAAGCAGTCCAGGATGCAGCAGAGCAGGGTACCACGCTTGACCCTGCCGAAGGAAGCGCAAGTCCAGTGGAAAGGACAGTGTCAAGTGCTTCGCCCAAGGGTGATACTGCCCTGGATGTTTACTTGCAGACTGTTTTAAAACATGTGGACTCTGCGGACTCTCAGATGTGGCTTCAGCTCGTCCTGCAGTACCAAGAGCAAGAGGAGCGCAGAGCTGAACGCGAAGCTGCGGAGCACAGAGCTGAGTTCGAGCGAGAGGCGGCAGCGCGCCAAGCAGACAGAGAAGCTGCGGAGCGCAGGGCTGCGTGTGAGCGAGAAGCGGCGGAGCGGCAAGCTGAATTGGCACATCAGCTCGTTATGGCCCAGGCAGGCAGAACGCAGTTCTCTCCTGCCCCTGCGGGCACTTCAGAGCTCTCTATGCCCAGACCTCGTGTCGAGAACTTTCCCACTCTGGACAAAGATGGGGACCTGGATGTGTTCCTGCGAAGTTTTGAAAAAACTTGGTCGACAGTACCAGATGCCCAAGGAGCAATGGGCCAGGTACCTCACTCCTGGACTAAAAGGTCCAGCGCTCGAAGCCTTTGCAGAGTTACCAGCTGAGAGTGACCAGGACTATGAGGCAATTAAAGCTGCGTTGCAGAGACGGTATAACCTCACGCCAGAGGTATATCGCAAAAAGTTCAGGTCCTTGCAAAAGCGGGCCATGGAGAGCTACTCTGCAGTCGTGAGCCACCTGACCACCCTATTTCGACAATGGGTCAGGGGGCTGAAGATTGACACCTTGGATGCCCTAGAAGACCTGTTAATTAAGGAGCAGTTCATGCAGCTATGCCCACCTGAGATCCAGGAATGGCTTCTGGATCGCAAACCCCGAGACGGCCCTGGAAGCTGGTGAGCTGGCTGATTTCCATGCGGCCAACAGAGCGTCTGTGGACCGAAGCAGAGGTTTCCCCAAAGGATTGTCTGGATGGAATCCCAACTCATCACGACCCCACGACATCACGGCGGCAGCACCCCCCTCCGTGCCAGTCTCTGCTGGGGAGGGGGGAACAAGTCCTTCTTCGCCTGGAAGAAGTGTGAGCCGTCGCGGTTTTATTTGTAACAGTGTCAACCATCTCCTGGCAGCATGCCCGCAGAGGAAGAAGCCTGCATCCACAGCTGGGGGAGGACACTCCTCAGCATCACCCTCTGTCCTGTTCGTGACCAGATCAAAGGGCAGTGCCAACGTAAACCAGCAGTCATTGTCGGGACTCAGGTATCTGTGGGTTTAAGAGATACGGCAGCTGAAGTAACTTTGGTGCGTCCAGGGTTAGTCAGTCCTGCAGACTTTATTCCTGGCAGGATTCTAGCAGTAAAGGGTTTTGGTGGGGTACGTCCTGCGGTGCCGATGGCATGGGTTTATTTGGACTGGGGAGCAGGGAGAGGTCTGCGGGAGGTGGGAGTGTCTGAAAATATTCCTACAGATGTGTTGCTGGGCACGGATTTGGGTAAATAATTGGTGTCACAGTATGTGCTGGAAAGGGATGCTGGGGATTTACCCAGGCCCACTAGTGGCTCTACAGTGGGGAGGACTGTGTGTGGGGGTGCACAACAGGATTCCTGGACAGGAGGGCAGGGGATGGCAGGGAGTCAGTCTGCGCCTGCGCCAGGTGTGCCCGAGGTGTTGTGTGGTAGCATGAGGGGGCAGTGTGACTGGGAAGAAAGGCAGGGGGTGAGTGAATGCCCGCCTGCACCTGAGTCAGCTGGTTCCCCAGACCCCATGCGTGGGGAGCCGCGGTGCCCATGGTGGAAGTGGGTAACTGCTGGCAGTCAGCGTGGAGTAGGGCACAAACCCATCTCTGCCGTGTGATGGTGTGGAACAGAATTCCCGGGGGGGGGGGTGGCAGGATACTGTGGTGTGCCTGCCTAGACCAGACTCAGGTGTGTCTGTGACGCCATATGGTTAGGAGCAAGGGCAAGGGATGACTGCGGGTCTGCTTGCGCCTAAACCAACCAGGACTCTAGTGCCCCGTGAGAATGGTGTGGATCAGAATGCCTGGGGGTGGCAGGATACTGTGGTTTGCCTGCCTAGACCAGACTCAGGTGTGTCTGTGACGCCACGCAGTTGGGAGGGGAACAAAGGACCAAGGCAGGTTCCTTTAGGGCCGAACCAACTGAGTCGGTGGTGCTGGAGGGAAAGTGTGGGCATCGAAAGGCTTGGATGAGCAGGATACCGCGGTGTGCAAGCCTGTGCCATGGGTGTCTGAGACTTGTGCATGGCGCAGAGGGCATACTGGGTGGTCAGAAGGTTAGGCCTAGGGTGAAAAGAGGGTTGCCCAGTGCCTGAACCTTCCATTTTGGCGTGTGCCCAGGTGAAAGGAATGGAGAGGCGAACATCCTGGACTGGCAGGATACTGCTGGTATGCCAGGCTGTGTCGCGTGTGTCTGAGGCTGCGGGTGCACCGAGCGTATGCTGTGTGGTCAGGAGGAAGGGCCTAGGTTGGACGCGGGTTGCCCTGTGAGAAAGCCCCCCAGGTCCCCAGTACCACAGGAAACTGGTACTGAGCAACCACCCTGTGGAGGAGGGTGGCATACGGCTGTATGCTCATAGGTTACGAAGCAAGGTGTGCTTGATAAATTGTATGATCCAGCAAGGAACCAGGGTGCACTGGGGGACGGGGCAAGAGTGAGCGTGGATAATCCTGTGCCCCAACTGTATGGTTCCCCAAAGTCTGAAGGTGTGGGGACAGTGAGAGAAGGGGAGGCAACGGGTCCTGGTGTGGCCGCTGTGACCTCCCAGCCATCTGCCCAGAGCCAGGTGCGATGCCTGACTCCGTTGGCAGATGCAGGGGGGGGCATTTACCAGGGAGCGGGGTGCTTCACCCTGTTTCTCCAGACCCCCTGCTTTAAGAATGGCTCCAGAGCAGGCGACTGGGTATGAGGATTTTGCTGCCTGCAAGACTGAGGTGCAAGGTGAGAGTGAGCCACACGTGCTGCACCCCCAACAGGTGTACCAGGAGGGGCTGCAGAAGCACAGGGGCTTCTCCGAGTCTGTGCCATGCTGTGAGTGCAGCGCGAGTGACCCCCTCCCCCAAGCTTGGGAGAGGTGGGTATAATGGTGGAGTCGCCAAAGGCCTCCATGGGGAACTGTGTGTATGTTTGCGAGAGGGAATGCAAGCGATGGTGGGCCAGGTGCACGGACACCTATGTGTCACCCACCTCAAGTGGGTGCTCTCGATGCCAATAGGCAAACACGTGTTAAGACGCACGTGAGAGGCATGTTAACCCTCCCTTTCCGCGTCTCCTTTTGGATGGGAGATGTAGCAGATTAGACCGGTATATCTACCGTGATATGTATTATATAGGCATATTTATATCTATGGCTATCTTTAGATACCAGGCCATTTGGCGCAGCTGGCCTAAGAAATCAATGGCTGCGTTTCCAGCCTGCTGGAAGGAAGCAATTAAACGGGTCTGTGACAATTTTCTCTGAAGTCATCACAGGTGTGAATTAAAGATAACACCTTTTTGGGGTCTACCCAGCAGGCAGAAGGAGCAATTGCTTATGGCAGGGAGAAGACGCAGCCAGAGCGGCACCCCAACCGCATATCAAAGAAGCAATCACATTCTCTGATCACTGAAGGTGGTCTTTGGGAGATGATTGATAGACCAGGGAATTAAGATTAATGACGAAGCATAGTGAGTGTGCTCAGGAGAGGGGAATTCTGGGGATTGTAGGCAAAGGCTCTGCCAGCTAGAAGGCTGGACTTCGAAAAAAGGCAGCCCTATATATATTCTGGGGCATGCCATGGGCTTTCGCTGATCACAGGAGTTCAATCAAAATTGATGATCGGTCCATGCTGTCCATGCTTCCATCTCCAGCGGATCTATGCATGTCTCCATCTCCAACCCTGGAGTCACGGATGCTAGCTTATTGTTTGTAAGTAATGCTCTTTGTTTAATCCTTTTCTTTTATTTGCTGTGTAGTGTGTAATTAATTGATTTATTCTATCTATAATTTTGGTAACCAATGCACTGTGATTTTTCTATATGATAAATAAATATAACTTATTTAAGTTTCTGCTTCTAGCTGAGAGCCACGCTAACTAAGAGACTGGAGTATTGCTGGTTGTTTTAAGCTCGGGTAGATACGAAATTGTGAGTTGCGGTTGCTGGGGACAGCAGGGATTCTTGTCTATGCAGTCACTGTCCAGGTCTAGGGTAGGCAGACAGCGCGGTTGCTTAGTCCTGCGACGCACGTAGCGTGATGACGTCGGGCAGCGAGGGGGACCCGGGGGGTGGAGTCGTCATCCAAGATGGCGACCCCACCGGAGCTAGGCCGCACTTTAGCGCCGGAAGGCGCTGAAGTGCGACCCGGCGCTTGAGGGGTTAAAGCCAGGCACCGCTTAAAAGGGGAGACTTTCCCCTTTTAAGCGGTGCCTGGCTTTTGCCACTGCTCATGGCGCGATGACGTCATTTACGTCTGGTGGAGCTTGATTTCAGCGTCTGAGGACGCTGAAGTCAGAACGCCGCGGGACCCCGGACAGAGAGATGAGTATCTCCGCCGGGGGTCCCGCAAAGCTGACGTGTGGGGCACGTCCTCAGCATGTAACATGCATCAATGAGGATGTGTCCCACACATCGTCAGCAGTGAAAGCGTTAAAGAGAACAACTTTTGCTTTTTTTGTATAGTATGAATGTAATAGGAATTATTGGACATTTTAACTATGGTAGAGTGTCGCAGAGGCGCATTCAAATATCAAGGGCCCTCTTCCAAGGTTGGTGGTATAACTTAACCAGAGCTGTTGTAAACTAACTAGAACCATTATAGTCAATGGAGTTGTTAAGTTACAACAGCTCTGGTTAAGTTTACAACAACCTTGGAATAGGGCCCCAAGTAATTTCTTGAAAACATTATTATAATTATTACTTTCAACTAATAAAGCACGTTGGGTCTTTTACTTTTGAAAAGCATGTTGGGTCTTTAACCAAAATGTTTGATTGCAATTTATTTCCTTTTTAATTTGTTGTTTTATTGGTCAAATAAAGTCAGGCATTAAGAAAACAAACAGGATTAGGCTAATGTCAGACGAACACAGTCTGAGCGCACTCTGTGTGCGTGCATAACGGACGGACGTCTGACGGAAGAAGATATTGTAGACACCACACAGTCCGTTTTTTTATGATGGACGTAGAAAAAAAGGTAAATATGGAATTAAAATAATATGAAAAGGATATAAAAAGGCATTTTTGTGCGTCAAGGTGTGCTGGACATCGCAAATGCACTTCGTCTGACGTCTCCTCATCACGCACACAGAACGCTATGTGGACGTGGTGGACGTGGTGCACTCTGCGCGTCCGTGTTAGCGGTTTTACGTTCTTGCCTAACTTGCATCTGTTTGCCACGTGCGTTGTGCGTGCGCAGTTCGGTGAGGATGTACTTCGTGTGTGGGTCTCTATTGATCATGATTCTATGCTACCACGGACGTTAAACTGTCTGTGCGGCAAAACGGACGTGATAACTGCGTTCGTCTGACACGGGCCTAAAAGGAAAAATCGGACAGAAACAGATCAAAAGTACACATAAAGGCCAAACCTAAAGAAGGTAATTACAAGACTGGCATTAATAAAAACAGTAAGTCAAGAAAACCCCAAAACAGGTAATCAACAACTCTTTATCTCTTAACACTCGTGTGAGTGCAATTTACTTTTTTCACATCAACAACAATACAATTATTTTTTTTGAGAAAGGATTTTACCAGGAAGGATACATTGAGATTTCTCTCGTTTTCAAGTATGTCCTGGGTGGCGAGTATGTACCGTGAGGTGTCTTGTCCAAGGACACTAAGGCTAGGGTCAGACTGAGGCAGTGCGAACGCGCGTTCTGGCGCACTTAATCACGGCCGCACTAGCAGCAAATGACGGGCAATGACAGCCAATATACGAAGTACGGTCGCGCGAAAGTCCGGCTGCGCAACGCAAGTGGAAAATGAACGCATTTTTTTCGAGAACGTTAAACCACTAGTACTGACGTACAGAGTGCGCTGCGTCCGCTAGCGGCGTGTGTGCGTGAATTGGAGACATCAGACGCTGCTAATGTCCGGCCAACATAACGTCCAGATGCAAGAAGTGTTTTATTGATGATCCGTTACAAAATCACGGATGAAACTGCGCATCGTATGACCGCTATTGCGTATTCCGTGAAAAAATACGTCCATTCTTCGAACGCACATTTTCACGGACAACGTGAAAAATGCGTTAGTCTGACCCTAGCCTTACTGGGAAGGGGCTCTTCAAGTTGTAGAAAGAGAATTGATAGCAGTAAGACTTAAACGTGTTATTTACTTTTAAGCTCTTTCACATAATGTCTGAAAATGTTATCTAACACAGCTCTAGAAAAAGACAATAGAAAATACCCAGCTCCGGATTTCCTATCAGACAATGCAGACAAGTACCTTAACGTTTCTGGCCACCAGGTTCCTGTAATAACTCACACGTACTGAAATGTAGTTGATATTTTTACACACTTTTAAAATCGTTTGCATCGTGTGCAGTTTTCCTTCGTAGAGAAACAATGTATGTTTTATATTAGTACCAAAACTACTTGAAATCTACAATGAATAACACATGCACAGACATGTATACATCAGAAAATGGTGATATTGCGCTTTGTGCGCCCAAAATATACAAAATCCTTACACCCATACACATGCAGTAAATATAACAATGTTTATAATTGCAAGAATATATCCATCTTCCATATGGCTTATTCCTTGAAATATATATATATAGAAGAAAAAAAATTAGATTGTTTTAATCTTGCAGCATGGTCAAATAAAAAGTGGGAGAATGCATGTGGTCTTCAATTATATTATTGTTATTATTATTATGCTTTATTTTTAAAGCGCCAGCATATTCCGCAGTGCAGTACAGTGGGCACAATATAGACAGGGTTACAATACATTGAACAACATTTTACAAACCAGTACAGGAGGAATTGAGAGCCCTTTTCCGTGGGAACTCAAAATCTAGAAGGGTTGGTGCTGGAAACAGGAGGAGAGGACTGCAATTTGAGAGTGATGGACTGGTAGGAAACTGGAGGAGAGGACTGCAATGTGAGAGTGAGTGACAGCAAGGTGGGAGTGGTGGACTGCAAGGAGAGAATGATGGACTGGTTGTGTCAGTGAGTCGGGTGGTAGGCTTCCCTAAATAGGAATGTCTTGAGGGAGCGTTTGAAGGAAGGGAAACTAAGAGAGAGTACGAGGGAGAGAGTTCTAGGATGGGGCTGCACGTGAGAAATCCTGCAGTCTATCATGGGAAGAGGTGATGCGGGGAGAAGCTAGGCGCAGGTCATAGCCTCATGATTTTCATATAAAGTGTAAGAAGAGAGATCTAAAACAAGTTTGAAGTATCTAATTAAAAAATAGATATATGTCTTACAGAAAAAGATGGTCGGTAAAGCGAATGATTTTAAACCACAAAAGCAAATGCATGTAACATCATGCTCATTATGCCTGTTTCCTCAGTACATTAAGGCTCGTTTGCTGTTCTGGCTTCCCTTGGTAGCAAGTTCATTCTGGGTAGGCGGGTAGGCATCCATCATATATAATGTGCAGGAACATGGCACATTTGTCCATCATGTGCCTGGCCGTCTGCCAAGTTCTTTAGCTCAGAGATGTGAAACGACGGCCCCCAGATGTTACTGAACTACAACTCCCATGATCTCTGATCTATTGCATTCAAACATTTCTGGGAATTGCAGGATGTCAACTTCTGGGGAGTGTGTTGTTTGATAGCCCTGCTTTAGCTGCTCTCATCCTGGTGATACTGGCAGAGCTTGCGAAGTCCATCATACTTAAAAAAAAAAAAAAACATAACGAACCGCTAGGTTACAAAATGGCTATACAGCTATAGTATGAAATGAAAGTAAACACATATAATCATGGATAATATTTATTGTATTAAAATATATTTTATCAGACACTCCACCTTAATAAATAAAGGTCTGACTAAACACGTATGGTGAAAAGAGATCTTAAAAACTGATAGGACTGTATATAACTAATTAAAATGATAAATAATAAACACTGACAGAAGCATCTGATAAAACAATACTTAAAAGACAAAATAAGAGGGATCAGGAATATAAAATTGGAATAAATGATGACCTACCCGTGTGAAGGGTGGGGACGTACTGCCGTTCCCGTGCCAGGATTGGGGTTCTGGCTGGGATTATCTTAATCCATACCCTATACTCCTCTCTTATCCTCTTTCTTTCTTCCATCCATCCCTATAGCTCACCCTCCACTTTCCCCTTTCCCTTATTTATCTAGTTCTTATTCTCGTACTCCTACACTTTCTTCTTCTGCTCCTTTTTTCTTCTCCCTTATAGCCCCAATTTCACTTTCTCTCATCTTGATCTCTTTTGTTTTTGTGTTTTTAATGTATCATATCCACACCCACTCACCTTTTCATAGATATTATAGAAACTTTTCTAGTGAGCACTCTTGTCCTCTAACACTTTTTTCTTCTGTCTTTCCAATTGCATTAGCAGTTCTTTAACTTTTTCATTACTAAGTCGTTTTCCATTAAACCACTGCTAGGACTCAGTGGATTTTTGGAAAAGAATTTGCAGTAGACATACTGTACATGAAGTTGTGCTTGATAATCTCAAAAGCACACTTTTAAAAATGTATGCATTATTTGGCAGGTAGATGACATCTGCTGGCCAAAAGGTGTGATTACATTTGCAAAACAGAATTTGGGATCCATTTTTTCCTTGAAGAAACACAAACAAATATAAATAAATATATATATATATATAAACATCTAGACAGGATGCCTGTAAATAAGTAACGTATAGATACGTACACACACAATCATTATGCCAAGATGCATAATGGTTAATAATCTTAAAACTTAAGGATATTAATGATGAGACGGATTTTCAAACACATTAGGACAGTAATACTCATTTTCATTCTCTCTTAAATTTATCCATTTAATTAAAATGCCAGAGAAAGCTAAAAGGAAATCTATTCATAACAGCAGAAGTGGAAAAATTATTTAGATGTAGAATCTGTCACAATAATGTTGACGATTATCTGTGGATTGTGAAATTAAAATAGAAAGGAAAAAAGTGGTGGGGAGAGGAAATGAATAAGGAAAGGAAAGTTCAGAAAGGAAAGAGATTAGTTGTAGTAACAGAAGGTAAAGGAGACAAGGTGTCTCTGGGACCCATTGTAGCCATAATTGTTCTTCATGTTTTCATTAAGGGAGTGTATCATTTCGTTTCCATTCCTCCATACGTTAATGTTGGTATTGACCTCATAAAATATGGGTGGGTTAGCTTCCTTCCAGTGCCGGGCAACAGTTTGTTTTGTGTGAAGTAAATCACATTTTTAAATGGGTTTCCTCCAGGCACATATTGAATAAGAAAATGGTGCAGGAGTTGAAAAAAATCTATGGGGGTTATCCAGAGACATCCGAAATGTGGTCGAAATGTAACCGGACACTGAAATTCAGCGAACGGGGACATTTGGGCTATTCTGAGAGCAGGCAGTTCACCAATTAAAACTGGAATATTTTTAACATTGAAGCCTATGGGATTCGCCTGAATAAACCTGCCGAATTAAACCACCGAATGGCGGGGCATTTCGGGAACCTTTCACTGCTGTTTGGTGTCTCTGAATAGACGAACCATTGCTTCTCTATGGGGGATTTCACTGCCCTCGAACAGGCACCATACATGCAGGAAATTCGCGAATTGCCTGCACGTACAGACTCGGCAGACTCAGCAGATTCATAAAATATCATTATTATATGTATAAGTCATGTCCTGTCTGTATATTATAACAAAAAATGCAATAAAATTAGAATTTTCAATAATTTTCAACGTGTAAAGTGTTTTTGTTCACATTTTAACATGCGAGCATTTGCGGTTATATTTTCTATGAGTTGCGCTTATTAAAAAAATTAGAAATGGGGACTTGTTACATTTTTTGGGGGGAGATTTACACGATTTCCAACAAACGCACCCCATACAAAAATCTTAGTGCAGCATCATAACTTTCAACATGGTCATGTTTGGTATCGTTGGAATGGCAATGCTCTGGCCGATCCAACGATACCAAACATTAACCCCTAGATACCACGGATCGGGAGATAGGGGTTCCAATAAACCCCCTATCTCCACCATTGGTGGCAGCTAGGGGTTAACTCCAGAACTGACGTCATCGCGCTATGCACGATGACGCCAGTCGTCAGGGGGAGATCCTGGAAGCTTGGCCTGGAAGCGCAATGACATCTATTGTCCCCACCGGGATGTCTCCAAGATGTCAGGCCGCACCGGGGGGGGGGGGTGGGCGCAGCAATTGGCCGGAATCCTCAGCACGTCCATAGCACAGGAGAAACCACTTGGCTGGACGCGCTGAGCGTGTCATTAGCAGCCAAGTGGTTAAGGGGTTGAAAGTTTTTAAAATTTTCTGTAACAGAACTTTTTATTATCCTTTATTGGATATTATATGTAAATTCCAGACATTTTCGTAGAGTAGTTTTTTTGCAGACAGCATTTAAATTTTGAAACTTTGAAGTGTACTGTGTTTTTTTCCACCATGTTCGCCTGCTTGTCGGGTTTTTTCGGCAGCTGCTCTGTGCTGTGATCGGTGGCTAGTTGGGGTTTTCTGGCATGTTCGGCGGGTTTTTTTTGCGGGTTTTCAGTGAGCGTTCGGTGAGTGTTCCTCGGGTTTGCGGCAAGTATTCCCTGCACTACGGGGGCTCTGCGGTGCTTGCTGAATACACAGCAGGGTCGGCGAACTAGGAATCGCCCGAAGTGTGGGGACCAGAAGGTCACCGAACGTGCGGTGACTTTTCGATTCTCTCTGAATAACCCTGTATGTCTTCCATTTTCAAATTGAAGTTTTTGAATCTCTTCCTAGTAGGTTTTAGCTGTCTGTGCCATAACTGGGCTTAAAGATTTATGCTAAAATAACAAAACTGGTGCATTAATTTCTTATAATAGAAATAAGACTTTACTCTGAAGCCTTTTCTTCAGCTCAGTTGCTGAAAAACCCCAGCAATTTGATGCAGCACTGAGAGTGATGTTCTACTACTGTTCGTTATGATAGTATGCTAGATATGTTCTACCATACGGCACCATAATCCTCCCTAATCTTTGAAAATGCTTGACAAATAATAAATTGTTTACTTTTAAGATATTCCCCGTTTTTATTAAATATTTATTCAACCATTTATTCTTTTCACTTGCAGCAAAAAGTCTGTTTTTCGGATTTTTAAAAAATGGTGTTTTTTCTGTAACAGACCATTTTCTTAATATTTATAGGACCTTATATATTATTTCCAGGCATTTTCATACAGTAGTTTTTTTGCAAACACCTTTTGGCGGCTTGTTGGCTTTTTCCGGCGACTGGTCGGCGCTCACGTCGGTGTGTCGTTGGCTTTTTTATGTCAATACGGCGGTTTTGCGGCGGATTGTTGGCTGCATTCAGTGGGTTTTCAACGTTTTTTCCTATTGATTAGGGGTTTGCGGTGGTTTTTCAGATGTGTTCAGTGGCTTGTTCCCTGCACTTCAGGGACCCTGCAGTGAATGCTGAATTCACCGCGGGGTCGGCGAATTCGACTCGCCGAAGTGTGAGGAACAGGAGAGCACCAAAATATCGATGACATTATGGTGCTTTCTGAATAACCCTGTATGACACACATGCTCACGCCCATGCTACTCAGCCCCCCCCCCCCCATTTTCAACACATTCACTCAGTCACTTTCTTTCCTATGAAAAATGTGTCCACGCAAACACTAGAACTACACCTTTTGGCCAGACAGCCACTTTTGGGAAGAGTCACCACAGTACTAAATTGTCTACACTTAAAAAAATTGTCTAACTATGGACAAATGCTAAATGAATATCTAAGCTCTTTGAGATAACTTTGTAACCCTTTCCAACATTATACAAGGCAACTATTCTTGTTCGCAGGTCTTCTGAGACTTCTATTTTCCTGCGGTGTGATTCACATTAGGGATGTGCGTTTCGTACCGATTCGTTGTTCTCACGAAACTGGCCGATTCGGTGCTTCAGATTCGTCCGACGTTCCGAACCGGACCGGCAACAAAATACGCACCATCCGAAATATTTCCCGATATGAAACGAAAAAAATTCATTATTTCGTATGGACATGAAATTTGTAAAATCGCAAGTCATTTTCGTTCTATTCATTATTTCAGTTCAGTTTAGATTAATTTCGTACAACGTATTATCGTATCGTTTCGAGTCCGTTCCGGTTCCGTTGCTGATTTCGTAATTTTGTATCGTCAGTCACTTTTTTCACTTGTTCCAGTGCAAAATTCCCATTTTTATTAAATATATCTTAAAGCATTTATCTTTTTCACTTACAGCAAGAAGTGTCTGCATTTATTTATTTGTTAGGATTATTTTTGCATTTTTCAGGAATTTTTGGGTTAATATTTAGGGTTCTTCCTAACTTATTTAAAATGTATAACTAGGTCTGTTTTTTTCTTTGCAGAACACATACAGCTAGATTATCTTCTCACAGTCCATCCGTATGTGTTCTGTTCGGCAATGAATTTTGATACAATCCATTTTGTCAGTATTAGTACCATGGATAGTAACAAGCTGTCGTTATCCATGGTGCAGATATGAAGAAATAGATCGATAATATGTGTTTCTCCATCAGCGACTGTCCATGGTTCTGACTCAGATCAGAACCATAGACAGT